>LPNX010016439.1:150678-269101 GCA_001517045.1 Pseudotsuga menziesii | reverse complement strand
AGCACCACCAGCTGATCAACTAGGACCATCACGGAAGATTCCTAAATGGGACACAAAGACACTTGAAAGTGTCCATCCGGATGAAGTTGGAAAGACGGGAACGAGAAGTTCGAAAAGACATGGAGGAGAAGCAGATAATTGAGGTGATGACATGGATGTATCATTTGATTGTGAATTTAATTTATCTGCTAACTTTGAACCAACTTCCTTTGAAGAAGCTTCTACTTGGGTTGAGTGGAAAGAAGCTATGCAAAATGAGTATGATGCACTCATGAAGAATGGAACTTGGAAGCTGGTTGACCCTCCAGTTGGAACCAAACCAATTGGCTGCAAGTGGGTGTACAAGAACAAATACAAATAAGATGGCTCACTTGACAAGCAAAAAGCGAGGCTTGTAGCAAAAGGCTATGCACAGAAGGAAGGAATTGACTATGAAGAAACGTTCTCTCCTACAACAAAATGGGATACCATCCGTACCTTACTCTCTTTAGCTGCTCAGAAAGGGTGGAAATTTCATCAAATGGATGTGAAGACTGCTTTCTTGAATGGAGACTTGAAAGAGGATGTCTTCATGTCTTAGCCAGAAGGCTTTGTTGTGAAAGGAAAAGAACAAAAGGTATGCAAGCTTGTCAAATCCTTGTATGGCCTAAAACAAGCGCCTCGCGCATGGTATGAAAAGTTAACCGAGCATCTTTTGAAGCTAAATTTTGAACATTTTGATCTTGATGATGCAACACTGTTTATAAAGAAAGTTGGAAGATCTGTTGTGTATCTTGTGGTGTATGTAGATGATCTTTTGATGACAGGGAACAATGAGAGCGATATAGCATCCATAAAGAAATATTTGAAAAAGATCTTTGAAATGACAGATATGGGACAACTCCACTATTACTTAGGAATTGAAGTCACTCAACATCCTAAGTACATATTCCTATCTCAAAAAAAATATGTTGGAGAACTACTAAACAAATTTTGCATGACAGAATGCAACCCTATATCTACTCCAATGGAACAGAAAATGAAGCTCACATCAAGCGAAGGAAAAGAATTTGAGGATGCGACCAAGTATCGACAACTTGTAGGAAGTCTTATCTACCTTACAACAACTAGACCAGATATTTCTTATGTTGTTGGCATACTTTCAAGGTTCATGCATAAACCTTGTGAAGGACACTGGTCAGCTGCAAAAAGAGTTCTAAGATACTTGAAGGGGACTCAAGATGTTGGACTCAAGTACTCTAAAGTGGATGACTTCAAACTTATTGGGTACTCAGACTCAGATTTTGATGGTGATAAGGAGACATGAGTATCAACTTCTGGATACACTATGAGTCTTGGATCAACATCTGTCTCATGGAGATCACACAAACAGTAAGTTCCAGTAGATTCATCAACATAAGCTGAATATGTGGTTGCAGCTGAAGCAACGAAAGAAATAGTATGGCTCAGGAAGATACTTGAAGATTTGCAAGAAAAACAAGAAAACTCCACTCCATTATTGGTTGACAATACTTCTGCAATCAAGCTGGCTAAGAATCCTAGATTCCATGATCGAACCAAACACATCAACACAAAGTATCATTTGATTCGACATCATGTAATGGCCAAGACAGTCCATCTTCAACATTGTTCCACAAATGATCAAGTTGCAGACATATTCACCAAAGCGCTTGGACGAGAAAAGTTTGAAAGATTCAGAAACATGCTTGGACTTATGAACACCCCTTCGGATTAAGAGGGGGATTGTTAGAATATAATCCATCGGGATTATATATTGTAAATAAATAAATAAATAGTTATGTAGGAAGCTGAACAATTGCATAGGAAGGTGAAAAGGTTGATGAAGCTCAACCACCACATGTAATATATAAATGTATGCATTAGCCATGAATAGAATTGAATCATGAGTTATTACCTATCAAAAACAAACCAAAGCATACACAAGAAAATGAAATGTATATTTCCCAATTCTAATGACTAATATCTACAGAAAAGAGCAAGAGGTTTCAAGAAAAGAAAAGAATGCAAAATCCAATGCAAGAAACATAAACTCTCTTTGAATGCAGAAAGAATACAACAATCAAAGTGACTGGAACAGGGCCTACCTGGCATCGTGCAGATGGAGTTATTGATAGGCGGTTTTGAGGTAGAACCATTGCTTGCTCACTGGACTCAGGCGGTGGCACCGCTTCTTGCCAAAGGTGCATGCATGGTTCTCTGCAAAAATCCAGAATGCACAAGAGAACGAAAAAATCCAGTTAGAAATGCCAAAAATCTCATAAAAAATGATGAATCAACCACAAAACAGAGCACAAAAAGTTAAGGTGGCTCAGATATGAATATTTCAAACCAAAACTTTCAGTAGATCAGATGTAGATATGACTGCAAATATAGGAGGCTAGAGCTTGGATTCAGACAAGAGTAGTTCAGAAACTGAGGAAGAACAAGACAGATCTATCCCTAGTGGAGTCGCCAGATTTGTTGTCAAGAATATATCACCTTCTGCGGACAAAAGATGTTCCTCTGGTTTGAATGGTTCAGATCTAGGACAAAAGAGTGAATGACAAAGGTTGAAGACCTTCCCTGAATGTTATAGACACCTGGTATGATGCTTTGATAAAGAGTTCATGTACCTATAGAACATGTCAAACATGCAAAGACATCAAAGCTACCAGAAAATTACCTACACATTCATACTAGTGACTAAGGAATCCAATAACATATATGCGAGATCAGTGCAACAAATATGTGGGAAGGAAATCAGCTTTGCATTAGAAAATAAATGAAAGAGCTTACAACCATGTTCCTTAGTGCTGATGCACTCTTTCACAAGACTAGCACCTTGTCCCCTGACAGCTCCAACTTGCTCCACAATTGCTCTCTGATGGATTAAATCCAAGACATCAATTCAACAACATAACTTTACCTTGTTCTCTACCCAACCATAGGGTATGATCTTAGATTTATAGGGCTCAAAAGGATAAAAATGGTTGAGAGATTGGTAGGTGAGGTGGCCATGATATCCCCAAAGCATGGATCTCGAGCTAAAATGACTCAGGTGAGTAGGGATAAGGCTATCCACGAATCTCCTGATCTAGAAGCTTCGTGAAGCTTCTTTTTTACATTTTTACCAAGGGTACCACTTATACCCCTTTATGACAAAGCGGTGAAGGGTAAGGACCGCACCAACAACAAAGGTCAAAGGTGGTGGCACTGCCTGGTTCCCACACAACTAGAGTGGTGCTGAACAAGGTACCGCTCATATGATTGAGGGTAGAAGTGCTGCTGCAATTTTGTATGTTGAATCAACATCTAGAGAATTATCTTCACTGCAAGTTTAGGATTTAGGGAAAACATAGGTGTTAGGTATCTTATCACATGCTGGTGACAGGATTTGGGTATAACAGGCCGACTTCGCCAGGAGAGTCTAATAACCTTAGTGCCCCACAACTGCGGGGACTTTAACCCCTGATCAACAAGGAGGGTTAACATTTATGACTTTACATGAATTGTTTACATTACTGATTCTCCTGATAGGAACATTGGGGACTAATCAAATACAATATATGAAATACATAAGTGAATACATTCTGAAGTTACAAATACATCAACACTCCCTCTTAACTAGGAAGGTATTCTCTTGACACAATTCATTAGCACAAGTCTTCTTCTCTGGATCAAGTTTGGATCATCATCACTAGATCATCACTGGATCATCATCAAAGATGGATCATCATCAAAGCTGGATCATCACTGGATCATCATCATCACTACTCCTCTATCTCGATCAAATGGTGCTATCTCTCAATTCTACTCATTACAGGAAGTTCTACAAAGCCAAACCCTTTTTCATCCTGGATGTAGGCCTAGCCTCCATGTAGGTCTTCATCTTCTTCATCATTTATATCTGACCCAGTCATAAAGGCCCGACCATCACTTACATCTGACCATGGGAGGGCCTGGCCTGCCCCCATGTTAGAATGGTCCAACCTTTACATTTGACCATGGGAGGGCTCGAACTACCCCCATGTCAGAATGGCTCAGCTCTTACATCTGACCATGGGAGGACCCAGCCTACCCCCATGTCAGAATGGCTCAGCCCTTACATCTGACCATGGGAGGGCCCAACCTGCCCCCATATCAGAATGGCTCAGCCCTTACATCTAACCATGGGAGGGCCCAACCTGCCCCCATGTCAGAATGGATCAACCCTTACATCTTACCATGGGAGGGCCCAACCTGCCCCCATGTCAGAATGGGTCAGCCCTTACATCTGATCATGGGAGGGCCTGGATTTTCCCCATGTCAGAATGGATCATCCCTTACATCTGACCATTTGAGGCCCCGCCTACCACCATGCCAGAATGGCTCAAACCTTACATCTGACCATGGGAGGCCCCACCTACCACCCTGTCAGAGTGGATCTACATTCACATCTGACCATGGGAGGCCCTGCCTACCACCATGTCAAAATGTCTCACGGACTCATCACTTCCCCTTGGAAGGAACCTTTATCTAGAGAATGCCCAGATTCTCCTGGAAGTACTCAAAATTCACTCTGGCTAATGGCTTAGTCGACACATAAATTATTTGTTCATTCGTCGCAACATATTGGAGATTCACTGCTCCCCTCTGCACCATATCCTTGATATAGTGGTATTTGATCTCGATATGATTCGACTTGTCATGGAAGACCGGGTTCTCCAAAAACTTCACACAACTCTGGTTATCGAAATATATACAAGTAGCATCTAACTGGATATCAAACAAATCATATAGTAGCTTCCTCAGCCACACTGCATCACAACTAGTCGAACAAGCTATGACATACTCTGCTTCAGCTGTACTTAGTGCCACACAGGATTGTTTCCTACTAAAGCCCGAGATCACAACTAATCCAATACTGAAGCAGCACCCCGAAGTGCTCTTCCTATCAATGGCATTTCCTGCCCAATCAGAATCCACATAACCCTCCAGATTAATCTTCTGATCTACCTCATACTTGAGCCTTTAATCAATTGTACCCTTCAGGTACCTCAGAATATGCTTTGCAACAATTAGGTGAACATGTCTGGGATCCGTCAGGAACTGGCTCAATGTGTTCACAACAAAGAAAATATATGGTATCATATTAGTTAGGTACATCAAGGACCCAATCACCTGACTATGCATCGTAGCATCAATCGACTCTGATGAAGCATCACTCAATAGCTTTAGGTTCGATGCCTAGGGAGATTCCATTTGCATTTTACCACACCTCCATGCTAGAAAGTAGTGCATCATACCCAAGTCCTTCATCTCGAACTTGGAAGCAAGCTTCCTCTTTGTATTAGCAATCAGCCCATACTCACTTGTTACAAACAGGTCATCTTCATACAGTAGGAGTATCACTGGGTTCCCTTCTTCAACCTTGTAGTAAAGGTTGGAATCTACTTTACTCTTGGCAAATCCAAAACTGGATAGGAAGCTGTCAATTCTACCGTACCATGTCCTAGGTGCCTATTTCAAACCGTATAGGGCTTTCTTTAATTTACATACATGAGTCTCCCTATCATGTGTCTCAAAACTGAGTGGCTGCTCCACATACACTTCCTATTCCACTACACCATTCAAGAAAGTAGTCTTGACATCCATCTGGTGTATCTTCCATTTCATTACTGCAGCCATAGAAAGTACTGATATGATGGAAGTGTATCTAGATACAGGTGCAAAATTTTCTTCATAATCTATTCCTTCTTTCTAGGAGAAGCCATGAGCCACAAATCTTGCTTTATATTTCTCTATGCTACCATCTGCATCATGCTTGATCTTGTAGATCCACTTGGAAGTCACAACAGACTTCCCCTTTGGTCTAGGGACAACATCCCATACATCATTCTTCATGATCGACAGGTACTCCTCGATCATAGCATCCTTCCATTCTTTCTTCTCTGCCACTTCTTCATAGTTGGAAGGTTATTTATCAATGATGTCACATAATAGGGCTACATAACCAGAGCAGGACCTAGTTCTTTTCCTCTCTTTGTGTATTTATTCTGGAGCCCCATATATTTCTACACCTTGGATAGCCTCTTGTACCCATGTAGGTTTCCTCTTGTGAGGATTATTCTCCTGGGGTGGATCTATAGGTTCCTGGCGTTCTTCTATTTCTCGATCTTCTTCTTGAGTTGCATCGTTCATAGTTGTATCTTGAATTCTGGGTACTTCTATTTCTTCAGGGTATTCAACATGTCTCTTTTCGGATTTGATGTAAGCTGAGTCTTCGTCAAATTTCACATCCCTACTGATGTCGATCTTCTTGAGTCCTAGGAAATATATTATGTAAGCCTTCGAGCTTTCACTATATCCCACAAATATTCCCTTCTTTCCAGAAATATCTAACTTTGTCCTCTTTTATTTTGGAATGTGTATGTACATTGGAAAACTGAATATTATGATATGGCTGACTTTTGGTTTCTTAACAGAGAAGACTTCTTCATGTGTCTTGTTCTCTAGTACTCTGTGTGGAGTACGGTTTTGTACATACACCGCTGTCCTGGCAGCTTCTGCCCATAGATGCATGGGAAGTTCTTGATCATGAATCATTTCCCTTGTAGCTTCCATGATCGTTCTATTCTTCCTTTCTGCAACCCCATTCTGTTGTGGATTATATGGAGTGGTCAAATCCCTCTTAATACTTGAATCTATGCATAACTCTTTGAATTCATTTGATGTGAATTCTCCGCCATTGTCTGATCAAAAGGTTTTGATCTTTTTTTTTGTGTGGTTCTCGATCAAGGCTTCGAATTCCTTGAACTTGCTGAATACTTCATCTTTGTTCTTTAAGAAGTATATCTATGTCTTCCTAGAAAAATCATCAATTAAAGAAACATAGTATACATACCCACTTAATGAACTGGATGACATCGGATCGCATACATCGGAGTGGGTGATTTCCAAGATTCCTTTTTCCTTGCTCTCGCTACTTGGAAATGTCTTCTTTGTGTTCTTTCCTTTCGCACATCCTTTGCAAACTCCATGCTTTTCCTGTATTTATGGAAGACCTTCAACAACTTTTCTTGCAAGTGGTAGTTCCCTATAGTGCACATGAGCAAGCCTTCTGTGAAAAAGTTCATTTGGATCTTACCGAGTCATGGACCAAATCTTGTTCTGGTTGGCCCTTCAATTTGTATAATCCTTCCTCTTACTCTCCAATCACTACTGCATCATCTATAGTCTTTCCATTTTTCCACATACGAACTTGGACATCTACAAATGCAACCCTTATTCGTTTTGCATCCATTGTATATATGGAGAGGAGATTATTATTTAGTCCTGGTACAAACAAGCCATCCTTCATCTTCATAGACTTTCCAGAGTCTAGCTTATAGGAGGATTCACCGCTACCTTTTATTGGATACTGGTAGTCATCCCCAAGTTTCACCTTATGAGGTGACTCATGTTCAGACAATTTCACAAAGGATTCTTTGAATCCCGTCATATGTTTGGAAGCCCCACTATCTATAAGCCAATCACTGCTTCCATGTGTGATAGTTCCCACGAGAGCGAAAATCAAAACATATTCTTCATCACTCTTTGTGGAAGGTTCATCATCCTCTGCAGCATGAGCATGATGTCTTCTCTTGTTTCCTTTCTTCTTCTGACAGTTACTTTTGTTTCTAGGACAATTTTTGGCATAGTGTCCTATCTCATCACAAGTGAAACATCTGAGTTGAGTTCTTCTAGAGTTATTTTGGTGAGAAATCTTACCTTTAGGATGATGATGGTCCCTCCTGATTTTCTTGGAGTGTACTATGAGAGCTTGATCTTCACTTCCCATCTTTTCTTCTCGAGCTACTATTCAAGATTCCTCTTTTGAGCATTCCTCCCACAGTCTACTGAAGGTGACTAGCTTTCTTCTATCACAAATCCCTTGAATGAAAGATTCCCATGACCTAGGGAGACCATTCAAGGTGGTTATCACAATTTCTGCATTCTCCACTTCTTCATCCACTGCTTCAAGTTGTTCTTTGATTTGTGAGACCCTTGTAAAGTATGACTGTATGGTATCCGCATTCTGGATCTTCACACTCTTCAACTGGTTCCTCAAATTCATATTCCGATTTGTGTTCTTTCCTTCAAACAGTTTGGTCAGGGCATCAAACATTGCTTTAGGTGTCTTTAGGGAGGACATCTGTGGTATGAGGTGATCCTTGATTGAATCAACAATAATCCTCTTAGCCATGACTGATTTATTTTTGTGTAAGGCCTTAGTCTCATCTCCCTATGGAACTGGAACTTATTCACTGATGTAAGAGTCCAACTCATTTTCTTCTAGGACCAGGGAGATCCTATACTTCCAAGCTCGAAAGTTATCAGCTCCCTCAATATTTTCATCAAGCTTGGTGTGATGAGACATCTTAACTGAGAACCTCAAATGGAAATACAAAATATTTAGATCTTACCAAATTGAGAAGCTGAAAACTGGATCTGGAGCTGATCTTCTGCAGTGCTGGTTTTCTGGTTCTAGGACAGATTAGGGTTTGACTTTCCCAGAGTTCTACCCAACCAAAAACCTTGATTTTTGTGTCTAAACTTTGATTTTGAGGAGGAGAGCAATCCTATCCTGGGCTCACTTAAAAATTCCTCTTTAGTGAAAATCCCTAATTTCCCGATGTAGCGGTAGGTCAAAAACTAAAAATGCTCAGAATCAGATTCTGCTTCGACAGAAAGATGCGTCCTTCAATGGAGGTTCAACCGAGCCTCCTTTTGCTGATGGATTGTGAAGAGAGACTCCAAAAAGTAAGAAGCCCTAGATTCCGTAGCTGCATAGTGTCTTCTTCTTAGGTTAGCTCTGATACCATGTTAGATTTTTATCAATTAGACAGTATGATATTAGGATCTTATCTGAGAGAATAACATGCAAAACAATCAATCACAAGAGATAGTGGACACAAATATTTTCCTCAGGGAAACCATAAAGGATAAAACCCCGCAAATTCCTCATAGATAGAATGAGCACCAATGGCAGCAGTAAAACCCAAATACAATGAGATGATCTCCAATAGTTGTTCTCTCTCTTATCCCAACTCCTTCTCTCTCACTCATGCGCTACAACTGTGTGTGAATGACTGTGTGATAAATATAGAGGCTCACTCTCTATTTATACTAGTTTTCGACTTGACAACAACTTACCAGGGCCAAATTCTCTAGGAGAGTCTAATAACCCTAGTGCCCCACAACTGTGGGGACTTTAACCCCTGATCAACAAGGAGGGCTAACCTCTATGACTTTACATGACTTGTTTACATTACTGATTCTCCTGATAGGAACATCGGGGACTAATCAAATACAATATATGAAATACATAAGTGAATACATTCTGAAGTTACAAATACATCAACAAAGGGTCATAACTCTTCAAAATTAATCGCTCCATCCTTATATAATGTGAGAAATCACTGTAAAATAGTCATCATTCGAAATAGTATTCTATTATTTATTCACTTCAGGATTCTTCTTATTATCTCAAATTCTTCATAATATTTGGTATCACAGCCAACATGTGGTTTTCGAAATAAATCCACACGTGGTTTTCTTAAAAAATTAAGAAAGCAAGTTAAAAAAAAGTAAAAAGAAAAGAATTTAAAAGAAAAATAAGAAAGCATTTGAATGAATAAGGACAAAAAAGAAGAAGTAAAACCACATCCAGGTTTTTCCAAAGCTTGAGACATTATAATAAAAGTATATAAAATATAATAATATTATTACTTAATAACTATTATTATAATTATATATATTTTTATTTTTCTACCATTAACACTTAATAGTTAACTATTAATAATTAGCTTAAAATTCAAAGTACCACTCACCTCCATATAAATCAAAATTAGTTCAAATTACTCACCCCCACATCTCAAAGGCATGACAATAGAGTTAAGATCCCAATTCGAGATATTGGAAAAAGATGTCAAATCCATCAAAGAAACCATGTCCAAGAACCAAGATAGTCTAAGAGAAGAGATCATAAATAATAATGTGACACTTAAGAAGGAGATTAAAGACGAACTTCTACTAGATATGGAGACTAGGTTAAACAAAAAAGTTGGACGCTAACATGGAAATGATGGAAAATAAAAAGTCTAGTAATCGATGCCAACATTGAAGTAGTTCAGACGTGTCCATCACCACATATCGCAATTCTGAGTCACCACCATGCAATAAATTAAAATGCTCCAAATACCGGTCTTTTATAATGTACCCACCAAGAGAAAACATTGAGATGTTGAAGTACAATAGAAGTGACGAACAATGTGTTGCATGGTTAAATAAGGTCCAGGATTACTTCGATATATACAATATTATGATTGATGAAGAAAAAGTGAAGTATGCATCAATCCACCTAGAAGGACACACCTACAATTGGTACATATGGTGGAAAGGAGACGACTTTTCATACACTTGGAAATTGTTTAAAATCATTTTTTTTTAAAAAGGTTTCAAGGAATCACTGAGGACGAATTCTTCTCAAAGCTTACCAAGTTACAACAAAAATGAAACGTCAAGGAATTTACCCATCAATGGGAATCTATTGATACAAGAGTGTTTGGGTTATTTGACAAACAATGACTTGAAACTTATTTAGGATACCTAAAACCATATATGCAAAAAGAGTTAAAGTTGCATGACATACCAAATGTTGAAGTGGAAAGACCTAAGGTGAAATCAGAAGAAGCCAAATTTGACAGTTTCCAATCAAATAATGGAAATACATATGCAAGGAAGAACACCCTACCAACGACATATACTCATAAAAAGAAATACATTCCACCACCAAGATGAGATGACATAAAAAGTTTGGAATCTCAACGAATGAAAGAAGGGAAATAAAGATGATGTAGAGACAAGTGGGATCCTAGAAAAAAGTGTCGCTCAAGAGATAATTAAAAAAAATTATACACTTGTGAAGGATAGGAGAATAATGAATAAGAAGAAGATGAATAAAAAAATGAAGAGGAAGATACCCAAAATATGGTAACTGAAGTCGATGACACAACCAAAATATCCCTGGCAACCATGACTGGTATTAGACAACCACAAACACTCAAGCTAAAAGGGAATGTAGAAAATGAGAATTTCACAATACTAATAGATACTAGAAGCACCCACAATTTCCTCAACATAAGGGTTGCAAGGAAAATCAAGTTATTTGTGCACCCAGTTCCAAACATGAAGGTAATGGTCACTGATGAATGTTAAGTTTTATTAATTGCTTAGATGATATCTTAAAACAATTTTCAATAGTAGGATCATTGAAAGAAAAACAAGCATAGTAACAAAAAGAACACATAGATTTCCATTAGGGAAACCACAAGGGAGAAAACCCCGCAAAACTTCCTCAATATAGAACTCAACCAGAGCAGTGTAAAACCCAAAACAACTGCTTCTCTCTTCTTCCTGGCGCACTTATTCTTCTCTCTGTTGCAAACTTGCTTGAGTGAGTGTGTACAAATGAAGGGTATTTCCTCCCTATTTATATTTGTTACTTGAATTGACCTAGGACCTAATAGGGACGACTTCTCCAACTGACGGGGCCAAATTTTCTATCAAGACACCAAAAATAATATTTATTATAATGACAGTTGGGTACTATTGAATCGACTTACATCCAGAGGTTTAAATTGATTCTTTCAATGAATCTTACATGACCAAACTCATATCCTGAAGGAGAAATACAATCAATACATATGGAATATCTTTAGAATTTACAATACTTTAACACTCCCTCTTAACTAGGAAGGTATTTAACCAAGGTAGCAACTACTACCACAACTGCACATCTGACTAGTGAGTCTCTATATGTCATAGGAATTTTTGGAACACCATCATACATCTTCATCATCGATCACAACATGAGAATATTGGATCATGTTCTGCAATATCAGTATGTGGATACTAAATCATCTTTTATGTGTACTGGATCATCTTCTGCAATACTGGTATGCGGATACTGAATCATCTTCTATCGTATCAGTATGTGAATACTGAATCTTCTTCTACCACATCAGTATGTGAATACTGGAACATCATCTGCAACATCAATATATAAATACTAGAACATCATATGCAACATCAATATGTAAATACTAAAACAACAACAACATCATTAGCATGTTAGTGCTAAAAAAAATCAGCAATAAATGCTAGATCATCATCTACATCATCAGTATAGAGATGCTGGAACATCATCATCATTAACATAAAAATGCTGAAACAAGATCATCCTCACCAACATAAAAATGTTGAAACAACATCATCCTCACCAACATAAAAATGTTGAAACAACATCATCCTCACCAACATAAAAATGTTGAAGCAACATCATCATCATTAGTATAGAAATATTGAAACTATCTCATCAACAATCATCAAAACAATCATCTGTATGAAAACACTAAACCTGCTACATCAGTATAGGAATACTAAAACTATCTCAACAATCATCTCAACAACATCAATATGAAAATACTTAACCTACCATATCAGTATAGGAATACTGAAACTATCTCAACAATCATCTCAACAACATCAGTATGAAAATACTGAACCTGCTACATCAGTATAGGAATACTGAAACTACATATTGTTCTCTAACTATCTTGGAGCAGTATCTTGGTGAGTTCTTTGGTAGATCCATACGGGAATTTTGTCTAACTTAATAACCCTTTCAAGTCAATAGGACTAGTCAGATAGATGGATCTTCTTGGGGACAAATAAGCCTTGTTCTAGCTTACTAACCCTCTTGTGATAAATAGGCCTATCCAGACATACTAATCCCCTAGGATCAACATGAATCATTTGACTTACTAACCCTTTCGGGCCAAAAATACTATCTAGACTTACCCTACTCTAGGATGAGCTACCACCACTACATCCTTCTACCATATTCCTTCACTCCCTCTTTCGAGGGAGGTCCTTTCAGACTAGGCCAAGCTTGTCTCAAAAGTATTCAAACTTTACATGAGATAGAGGCTTAGTTAGCACATATAGCACTTGTTCCTCTGCAGGAACATACTTGAGGTTTACAACTCCCTTTTGTACCATATCCTGGATGTAATGATATCTAACTTTGATATGTTTCAACTTGTCATGAAACACTGGTATTTCTATCATCTTTATACAAATCTGATTATCATAAAGGATATCCGTAACATCTATCTCTGCATCAAATAATCTTGTCAACATCTTGTGAAGCAATACTACTTTGATATAGGCTATTGTTTTAATCTCACAGATCACATAAGGTTACCAATAATACATACTAAAACATACATATATAACAGAGACAAGAGATAAGAAAAAGTAGGTGAATTAACATATTATATTACATGAAAGGGTCTATACAACACAGAGAACTGAACTGAGTTCTCATTTGGCTCAACAACCTAATATATATGTTTACAAAACAGTTACTAAATAACTACTTGATGGTTCGGTGAACCGACACGACCTTAGGTGGCCGACCTAATCTCTAGTTTAGTCAGCTGACCGACTTAGTCAGCTGGTCGACTTAGTCAGTTGATCGACTAAGTCGGCTATCATTCAAGTCGACTAATCGACTTGCTCCTCCTACATCTCCCCCACAAACAAAACATTTCTTTGTCTCGAAGAAACAGGGAGGTACACAATTCTTCCTGTTTGGTCTCAATAGTTATTGTGATGTGCCTAGTCTTCATGGGCTGTGAAGTCTGATGGTTGGTCTTTTCTATACACATACTTCGACAATATCTAGGGCTGTCACTGCTAGGTGTTTCAACTAGTTTTCTTTTTAATTTCTTGAATGATATGTGGCACTCCTCTGTCCAGTTGAATTCTTTATATTCCCTTAATGGTTCTTCAAGTGGATAGGTCATATCTGAATAATATCTTATGAATTTTCTGTAATATCCCGTGTGGCCAAGTAGCACCCTGACTTGTTTTGGGTTTACTGGTGGTTTTAGGTCGAGGCTAATTTTGGTCTTTGCAAATTCAACCTTAATACCTTCCTTACAAACAATGTGCCCTAATAATATCCCTATGGGGGTCACAAATATGCATTTCTTGATGTTTAGGGATAGTTGAATTTGTCAAAATATATCCAACATAAGCCTGAACCATTTGCAATGATCCTTTAACATGGAGTATATTGTCCAATGATCAAAGTATACTGCCATGGTATTGTAAATATATTCTTGAAATGTTTTGACAACAATTCTAGAAAATACTGTAGGTGCATTTTTTAATCCAAAAGGCATAACCTTGTAAGCAAATGAGCCAAATTCACACACAAAGGTTGTTTTCTTATGGTCTTCTTTTAGTATTGGCACTTGGTTATAACTTGAGAATCCATCTATAAATGAGTAGCATTCATGTGCTGCAACTTCATTTAATATTTCATCTGCATAAGGATTTGGAAATGGGTCTATCAGTGTCACTTTATTTAGTTCTTTGAAGTTGACACAAATTCTTAGTTTGGTCAGATCATGTTTCTTAGGTTGTACAACCATTGGACTTGCCCATTCTGATTGGTCAGTAGGGTAGATGATGCCTTGTGCAAGCATGCTATCAATTTTCTTTTTGACTATCTCTTTGTATTTGTGAGCTAGTTTATATGGCCTTTTCTTCATAGGTCTAACATCAGGTTTATTATCAATCTTCATTTCTCCCATTTCGTGGACTAAGCATTTGAGGTATTTATAATCTCTAGAAAATACATCTTGGAACTCTTTTAATAAGTTCACTATCTCTGTGGTCTATGCTTCACTCCAGTAGTCACCAATCTTTGCCATTTTTGGTCGATCATCATTTGAGATGTCAAATTCCCTAGTTTTGACTTTAGCATCTAGCCATTCTGGTGCTTTGGCTTCGTTGATTGGTCGACTTCCTTCCTTAAACTGTGAGAATGTGGTAGGGAAGTCGGCTGCAGTCATTCTGTTGGTATCCTGTTTGTCGGTTGTTTCTACTTTAAGGACTGTACAAATAGGTTTGGATGTTTCGACATGGTTTGATTTCCATCTAAAGCTTTTCCCTTCTATATTTTTATTTTCTAACTGTAGTCTTGTCAACTATAGTTTTGTCCTCGTTTGTATTTTGTTGCATTTCATTGTCTGTCAGTTATCTTTTAAGGGTTTGTTTTCTGTTGGATGTATAAATTCTTTAATCCGTTTTGCTGTTTCGACCAAGTTTTCATTTTGTGGTATAAAGTTGAAATCTTTAATGAAATTTTCTCTGATTTCATGCCATAGGAATGTTTCACCTCTAGGTTCTTCCATTTTATACCATTTGTTTGGTAAGTCGGAGAGGGTTGATGGGAACAGATGTGGCCATGCTCGTTCATCCTTGTATCCAAGTTTTCTCCATTCACTTTCACATGTCCTAATATGATCTTCTGGGTTCTGTCCTTGAGTGAATATAGGTATCTGAGCCTGTTTGGTTAACTTCTTTCCTCCAAACCTTTCGACAAAGTAAGTCAAAGTTGTTGTCCAGGTATGCAGTCTTTTCTGATGGGCATCCCACCATTGAGCAGCTTGTCTTGTAAAAGTTTCTACTAGGATTTGAAGTCGACCATGTTCACCAATATTTTTGGAAACTTATTCTACATGCATGACTGGTGATTCCCTTTCCTTGTATCTTGGTATTTGTGTAGTATTTACATTGGTAGGTTGTAAGGTAGGGTATTCCCTAATTTTCTTCTCAAATATTTGTAGGACAATGGACACTATGAAGCACTGTTGGGTGGGCTTTTTCTGCACTTTTTGAATAGTCCAACACCCTCTTGCTTGTGTTTCGTAGTTCTCGATCTCCCAATCATATAATTCTGCGTTTGAATTATAACCAACTGAGTCTTGGTTGCCTAAATGAAGTTCTCTATAGATATTAGGTTCTGTATAATTTGTATTGTTTTGAATCTAGTAGAGTTGTCGGATGTCGACTTCTTCATCGATAGGTTCAGTCCAAGGTTCTCCTTGAGATGGATGAATAGGTACAATGACCTTTTGTCCATTTACTTTTAATTTGATTCTCTCTTTGTCTAGGGATATCGATGCTTTCATCTTTCTACCCCAAGGTCGACCTACTAATGCTGGGAAGGAACTAGATCCTTCCTTAGGGTCAATGATTTCAAATTCGACTTTGGTCGAGATTCCTTTTATAGTTGAGTCAACATTTTTCCAGACTCTAATAGGTTCAATTAGGCCCTGTTCGGCTAGTTTCAGGTATATACCTGACTGATATAGTCTAGGTCTGCCCATTTGTTCCCAAGTATCACAAGTCATGATGTTTACTTGTGATCCAAAGTCGAGCACTACTTGTCGGACATGGTATCCTTTGATTTCCAGGTCGACAAGTGGGTCGGAATCACCTTTATCTTTTTTATTTAAGCTGCAGATATTCATTGTTTGTTTTTTGGAGTCGTTGTGTTTTATTTCATATAGAAAATCGATGAATTGAGATACTGAGTTGTCTTTTTGTACGAGTTGTATTAATTCATTTATTGTGTTGTGTCGATTGTCGTTAGCTTGTTCCTGTCATGCAAATTCTTTGAATACATTGGTTTCTTCTTTGTATGTTTGTTTTTCTTTAAGTGGATCAGGGTATACATTTTTCTCTTTTATTTTGCTGATTTTTGGGTTATCACTTCTTGTTTTTGTTCCTTGTCGAGTTACAATATGCAAATTTTGTGTTTATTACATCATTTTTTTGCACACACGACAAGACATTAACATTTTTCTTTGTATTTATTTTTTCCAACATGGTAGGGCAATCCTCTAGTGAGTGATCCCCTACTCCACAATGAATACAAAATTTGAGGTCAGTTCCATCTTTATATGGACAGTCTGCATACCGATGTCCCTCCTTATAATATGTAAAGCATTGGATGGGTCGACGTGGTCGGTTGTCACGATTCCCAGGGAATCGACCTCGTCCTTTGTAGCCTCCACGTCGATTGTCATATCGGTGCTCATATCTTTGACCTTCATACCTTTGACCGTTTTGATTGTTTGGTAAGTTGTTTTGCTCATTATTTTGTGCAACTACATTGGTTTGGTAGACTGCATGGTAATTCTATCAGTTCTTCAGGTTCAAATGGCAGTCGGCTGTGTTATGATTTTTAGTTTCATAGATTTCACACCAGGATGCCTTGCCATTCTTCATGTTGAATGGGAAATCTTTTGTCGAGTGGTCCCCATGCTCCTAGCAAATGTCGCAAAAACATTTTGTCTACAGGAATCGAACGTCCTGTCGGCTATATTCCTATCGACAATTGTCTTTGGAATGTCCGACCGTCGATCACTTTGTGCACTAGATATACTAATTTTTGAGGTTTAACTCCTTTAAAGACTTCTGTACACTCTCCAACTGTTCTTATAATCTGTGGTTAATGGAGTATGCTAGTATATCCTCATCCATTTCCACTTGGAGATCTTTTGTAAGCACATCTTCGTAGGATTTGAATGTTTCCAAACTGATGTGTCAGTGAATTTTCTGAGATAAACCTGCAAGAAACCACTAGATTAGTAATTGTTCATCTATAACATAGTCCAGTTGGCTTAGAAGGTCTTTCCATCGCTTATCATAGTCACAGATAGTTTCTCCTGGCTTCTGTGATGTTATTTTTAGTTTTTTTGCTGCCAGGTGTTTTGTAGCTGGAGTTTTGAAAAATGATAGAAATTGCACTTTGATCTCGGCTTTCGTTGTTCTAGGTTGTCTTTCAGAAAATGTCATATACCAAGTTAATGCCCTTTTCCTCAAGGAACCGATGAACTGTGCTATCTATATTTCTTCATCTGTAACTTGGTTTCCCTCTCAAGTCGACTCACAGATGAACCAGTGTCGTCTGGGGTCCTCATCCCCCTCATATAGAGGAATGTGTGCTGAGCCGTGACCCATGTTGGATTCACTGTCGCTACTCTCAGGAGGTGGCGGTGGTGGAGGTGGGGGTGGGGGTGGTGGGGTTAGTGGCTTATTCGTCTTTGCAGAACTATGGTCGACGAAACTTGCGTTCCCATCGGTTGTTGATTCTTCTTCAACCGATAGTCGGTTGATGTCGACCTCTTCTGTCGATAGCCCCCTGTAACTACTTGTCTGCAGTTCTGAATGTTCTGTGTCTTCCAAAGCTATATTTGGTAGGGGGGGTGCTCCTTCATGTGTTGGTAAGAGTAAGTGGATACTTTGGTTGGAGGGTACCGCTTGAAAGGCAACCCAATTTCCTTCCTCTGGTCGATGGATAATGAGGTGTCGTCCAGTGTATGTCTCATCGTCTAGTCGAATCCATATACCAAAGTCACCATATTGTATTTGAAGGTCCTCTTCAACAATAGTTTGTATCCAGGTACACGGATTCATTGGAGAGAGAGTTGTTCCTTCATGGGGAGCTCTTAATTGGAGAGCTTCTAGCTGCTCTATCCACAATTCTTCCTCTGTAGGGGATGCCTCCTCTTTCATTCCTTCTTCTTGTCGGTCATGACCCAAATCTGGCAGATTCCCTTCCTAGTCGGTCACCCTAGGAATCCTTCCTCTATGTAGTGCTAAGGCTCTTTCTCTTCTTGCTTCCCTCCTTTGTTATCTCTCTTCCCTCTCTATTTTCTGAATGTCTGACATATCATTGTGTGATACTATTCTCTTGATTTCCCTTTTGGTCGACTTCTCATTACTGGTGAATGCTATCTTCTTCTAGTCAACTAGAATCCACTCCACTTTATCTCGACATATGACCAGCTACCCCCCCCATAGCCTACCCGATGCTTTTAGAAAGCCCGGATAGTTCGGTCTACTTGCTTAGGAAGTATTCCCACTCCCTTTCTGCAATGAATTTTTTCCACCTCTTTTGATTTTCCGCCCAGTTAGAGTTTGATGGTAGTCCGTGAAGTGATGGACGAGGTTTGACAATATGACCTACTCCCTTCTCGATTAGGAATTTGAACAGCAAGGTCGGTAAGGAACACAGAAATTGCTCGCTCGGTGAGGTTTGTGTAAAATTTCTCCTTGACGGTTTCCACCGAAGTTCTGTCTTCTACTACTTGCTCCTCACAAAAGTCATTGGCAATTTTCTCGAACCACTCTAACAATTTGGTTCTTCCTCCTTGGATCAGTTTTTCCAGCAACTGTTGGTATTTAGTCCCTTCCGGATTTTTCATCCAGGAGTTTCTTCAGAAGTTGGGGTATCGATTCTATAAACTTCTCATGTGTTTCTGTAAAGAATCTTGCTTTTGCTTGTGCGATTGTTAATTTGTTCCTTCTTGCGTAATTCTCCAAATAATTTGCAACTTTACGTTCCCACCAATCCTTAATCTTTTGTTTTGATATCATCTATTTGCATATATCTCAGACATGTACTACCGACAATGGAACCAATGTTGTAATCTCACAGATCACATAAGGTTACCAATAATACATACTAAAACATGCATATATAACAGAGACAAGAAATAAGAACAAGTAGGTGAATTAACAGATTATATTACATGAAAGGGTCCATACAACATAGAGAATTGAACTGAGTTCTCATTTGGCTCAACAGCCTAATATATATGTTTACAAAATAGTTACCAAATAACTACCTATCGATTCGGTGAACCGACACGACCTTAGGTGGCCGACCTAATCTCTAGTTTAGTCGGCTGGCCGAATTAGTTGGATGGTCGACCTATTCGGTTGATCGACTAAGTCGGCTATTGTTCAAGTTGACTAATCGACTTGCTCCTCCTACAACTACACATGCTGCAATGTATTCAACCCCTACCGTGCTAAGTGCAATACTGGAATTCTTTCTACTGAACCATGAGATCATTCCTGATCCTAGACTAAAACAACATCCTGAAGTGCTCTTTATATCTTCGGCACTTCCTGCCCAATATGAATTTGTGAATCCATGTAATCTGATGTCTCCATTTGATGCATGTCTTAGACCATAGTCTAAAGTCCCATTTATATACCTCATCACATGTTTTGATCCTACTAGGTGAATATGTTTGGGATTCACCATATATTGACTTAGAGTGTTTACAAAAAAACATATATCTGGTCTTGTATTGGTTAAGTACATTAGAAAACCAATAATATGTTTGTATAAGGTGGAATCTACTGTTTCTGAAGTGTCATAATTCAATAGATTCAAATTTGTTGTCATTAGAGTAGTCATAACCTTGCAATATATCATCCCAAATATCATTAGGATTTCTAATGCATATTTTCCTTGGTTTAGGAAAATATCTTCTGGATATTGCCATAATTCAAGACCTAGAAAATAGTGCATCATTCCAAGGTCTTTCATCTCAAATTCTGCAGCGAGATTCTTCTTACATTTGTTGATGGGATTATCTTCGTATGTTAAGAATAAATCATCTACATACAGTAATAATATCATAAATACATCACCCTAAACTTTATAGTAGAGTTTGGAATCTACTTTACTCTTGGTAAATCCCAAACTCATAAGGAATCCATCAATTCTTCCGTACCATGCTCTAGGTTCTTTCTTTAACCCATACAATGCCTATTTGAGTTTACATACATGAGTTTCCTGATCATCTGTCTCAAAAGCTTGTGGTTGTTCGATATATTCTTCTTCTTCTATTAATCCAATTAAGAAGGATGTATTTACATCCATCTAATGTAACTTCCACATCATATTGGAGTGTAAGGAAATGATGGTTCTAATTGAGGTGTACCTATCCACTGGTGCAAAGGTCTCCTCATAGCTGATTCCTTCCTTTTGGGAGAATCCGAGAGATACAAACCTTTCCTTGTACTTGTCTATACTACCATCTACTGAGTGCTTTGTCTTGTAGGTCGATTTCGAGGATACCATTGACTTTTCCTTTGGTCTTGGGACTATTTCCCATACATCATTCTTGGTATTACTTGACCATGGCATCAACCCATTACTTATGCTTTGTTTCTTCTTCAAAACATGTTGGTTATTTACCCACGATATCACACATCAAAGTCACATAACTAGGGTATGGATTTGGATTCTTTCTTTTTTTGATGGTTCCTTCTAGGAAACCATGTCTTTTCGCTTCTTCGATTTCTTCACGAGCCCAGGTAGACCTTCTCTTACATGAGATCATTTCACTAGGAAATTCTTCAAGTCTCTGAGATTCTGCTATGTCATGGTCCTTAGGCATCTTTTCTTCTTCTCATTCCTAACTGCTATGTCATGGTCCTTCTTCAACTCCAATCACTACTGCATCATCTATAGTTTCTCCTTTTGTCCACATGAGGACTTCTCCACCCACAAAAGAAACTATGAACCATTTCTTATCTAAGGATGAGATAGAAAGAAGGCTATTCTTTAGTCCTTTGACATACAAGACATCCTTCATCTTCATGTACTTTCAAGAGTCCAACTTATAGGAGGCTTCTTCCATTCCTTTGATGGGATATTGGTAATCATCTCCAAGCATTACTTTGTGTGGGGAATCCTTTTGTACAAGACATGAGAGTGAGTCCTTGTAACCGTCATTTTCTTGGAGGAACCACTATATACTAACAATGTGTCATTTCCTGGTGAGACTGAACTTGTGAGTGCATAGATCAAGACATATTCTTCCCATGAATCTTAATTTCCCTTAGCTCTTTCCTGATTTTTTTGATCATTGTCTTCAACAACATGGGCCTAAAATATTTTCTTCTTCTTGACTCATTCTGCCTTTGTGGGACAATTTATAGCAATGTGTCCCATCTTATGACAAGTGAAGCATTCATAATTTGAGAAGAATTTCTTGGACTTCTTAAATCCTTGAGTCTTTCGAGGAGGATGGTCATAACTCTTTCTCTTGTTCTTTCCTTTGGTATGGACTTCCAAAGCTTGATCCTCATTTTCATTTATATTCTCTTCTCTAGTTTCTATTCTTTATTCTTCTTGAACACATTCTTCCCATAACTGCCGAAACTTGGTTAGTCTTCTTCTTGAACATATTCCTCATATAAATGATTCCCAATCTCTTGGAAGACCATTCAAGGTCATCATTGCAATTTCTGCTTCTTCAACCATATCACTAATAGATTCCAACTACTCCTTGATTTGAGCTACTCTTGTGAAGTAGGATTGCATGGTTTTTGAATTTTGAGCCTTCATACTTTTGAGGTGATTCCTCAAGGTCATCTTTCTATTGATGTTTCTTCCTTCAAATAAGATGGATAGAGCATCAACCATTTCTTTTGGTGTCCTCCTTGAGGATACTTGAGGAATCAAGTTATCTTTGATGGAGTTAGCTATAATCATCTTGGCCTTGATCATATCCTTCTTGTATTTGGATTTTTATTCATCTTCTTCTAGTTGTGCCGAGAGGTGCTTTCTACAGCTCAAATGGGAGAGATGTGTCCCGTTTATAATGCTGATGTGGCACATATTGGCTCAATAATAATAATAATAATAATAATAATAATAATAATAATAATTAAAAAAGAAGAAGTTATAATATGTCATCTTATAATTAAAAAAATAAAAAAATAAAAAATATTATACTCATATAAATGTATAACCATATTCAAGCAATACTCACAATCTTACAAACTGAGTTGTAAAATAGTAGTAGTAAAATTCAATTGACTTGAGAAGTAAAAAGAAAAATTATAAAACCAAGAAGATATAAAATTTAATTTTAAATTGGATAAATTGTAAAACACATTTATGTAATTATATGTCAAATTTCAATTTAAATTTACTTGAAACCTAAGAAGGCATAATGTTAGGAATCCAATATGTGATAGAAAATAAATTACAAAATAATAGCAATCACAATAGCAACACTAGATTTACCTTAGAAAACCCCGTAGGGAAAAACCAATTTTCAATAATACATTTATTATTGGTGGGCCAAGGCTCCCAAGAGCATCTATCCTGCTCAATTTGGCACATTACAATAGAATATTACAACCATATTTATAAGGTTATTTAAATTCAAATACAACTAGCAAGAAACCACGAGCCACTAAAACCATGTGACTTAAACCACTTACATCCTTGCTCATTCCCAAGTCAAGGTTAACCCTAACATGTAAATGCTCATTTTTAGTTATAGAGAAAAACAAGGCATTTCTCAAAAACATTTGGATGAATGTTTAAAATCTTCATTTGATGATAAAATGTTTTTCAAATTCCAATATATTCTCGAAATCTAGATTTTAAAATTGTATATGGATTATTTTATTTATTAACTACTCTTAATATTCATTATTAGTTTTAAAGAAATACAAGTAAAGCAATTTTTTGGAAAACTATTTGATTATATGATTATTAATGTTAGTCATATATTTACCCTATTGAAATTACTTAAGCAAGTTGGCCATTTTCCTCCCAAGTAGGAATACTTATTAGACATTTTTGTAAATTAAAAAGGGTTTGCACCTCAAGAGAACTTGATCCCTCTCGATGCTTGGTAGAGCCATAGTTAAGATGGATCTATACTGGTTCTACAATTTCCTCCTTTATAAATCCTTCTAGATCGTTTTCTTCTAGGATGAGCATGATCCTATACTTCCATGTTCTGACGTTTTTAGCACCCTCAAGATTCTCATCTAGCTTGGCACTCTTTGTCATATTTTACCAGAATGAGAACTTCAAATGTAATTAGAGGAAGTAATACTTACTTGATGAATACAACTTCTGGGTGACCTTCTTCGGGATGACCTAGGGTGTGATGTAGAAACCCTAACTTTTTCAGTGGGATCACTAGTAGGGCTAAGTGATGGGAAATATGTGCCTTCCTAGGGAAATCTAGTCAGTATCTTGCTTTTTCTGAGATTGATGACGGAGTCTCAGGAAAACTGAAGCCCTAGTTCTTCCTGATAGTAGTGTTTGGTCTAAAACTGAAACTTCTTGGAATTTAGTTCTATTTTCGTAGAAATATGTGCCCTTCTGGGGCGAGTTGAGTGAGCCCTCTTTTTTGGTTGATCTATTGAGGGATTTGTTTGTAATGATAAACCCTAGATGTGCAGTGTCTCTTTTCAGGGTGGCTCTGATACCATGTTAGGTTTTCTTAATGGCTTAGATGATATATTAAAACAATTTTCAATAGTAGGATCATTGAAAGAACAACAAGAACAATAACACAAAGAACAAAAATATTTTCCTCGTGGAAACAACAAGGGAGAAAACCCCACAAAACTTCCTCAGTATAGAACTCAACCAGAGCAGTGTAAAACCCAAGATAATTGCTTCTCTCTTCTTCATGGTGCACTTATTCTTCTCTCTCTTACAAACTTGCTTGAGTGAGCATGTACAAATGAAGGGGAGAACCTCCCTATTTATATTTGTTACTTGACTTGATTGTTAACCTAACAGGGCCAACTTGTCTAACTAATAGGGTCGACTTTTCTAACTGACAGGGTCTACTTGTTTAGCAAGACACCAAAAATAATATTTATTATAATGACACTTGGGTACTATTGACCCGACTTACATTCAGAGGTTTACATTGATTCTTTCAAAGACTCTTACATGAAAAAACTCATCTCCCGATAAAGGAAAAAAATCAATACATCTGGAATATCTTCTAAAGTTACAATATTTAACAATGACAAGAAAATTGAAAAAGTTGGAAAATGTCACAAGGTGAAACTTCAAATATAGGATTTTAAGTTGGAATCAAAAGTATACACCTTACCGTTGGGAGGATTAGATATTGTTCAGGGATTCCAATGGTTACAAACGTTGGTCACCTACTCATCCAATAACAAAAAACACTTCATCAAGTTCAAATGGTAGGGACACAAGTATGAACTATATGGCTTCCAACCACCCAAGATAGAAGTAGTCTCATCTCAGCACATGGAAAAACTCATTCGAAAAGGAACATTAGCTTATGTGATCCAATGTCATCAAACGAAAGGTTAAGATGTAGAACAAGATGAGTCCCAAGAAGAAGAAACCTAAGAAATACTTGAGAAACACAAAAAAATATTTCAAAACCTACCCATGTGTTGACACAAACTCAACCAACAAAACCAGTTGGCAGGGGTTCCCACTCTATCGACACTCAAACCATCACGATCTCCCTGAGCACTGACCCACACAGGTTTTACCCCATCCGGAAACACCTGCAGAGCGGATGAAGTCTCACCTGAGATGTTTGAGGGAGAGCTGATGAAACCAAGTTTCCACATAATGAGAGAGGACAATGTGCATCTACTTATCAACTTAGTGCAACCTTAATAGATCTGATCATTCAACTGATGCATTAGCAGAACCATATAATTCTTCAACAGATCACATCATTATATCATAACTACAGTAAACACATTGATGCACAAATAGATCCAATAGAATAACATCATTTAAAATAGGGAAACATCACATCATTTATAGATCCATGTCGCAGATACACAATGCATTCATAATTGTGTCGCAGAAAATAGTAAAACAGGAAAACATAAAAGAACACAATGATTCAGCTCAACTTCCATCTTGTCATATTACTTCTACACAAAATCATAGATTTTTCAAAAAGGGTCCACGGATCAACAAGTGCTCTCCAAAAGTACTTCAACAAATATGATGAAAAGTCCTCCAACACTTACAATTCAACATCTACTTATAGGATTGCACCTTTACATTCAAGGTCCACTTAGACAAATTCCTAACTAACTCTTAACTGAGTCTACAAAATAATGACCAACATCCACACAATGTGGTCCAAAAATAAAAAAAGATGACACAAAAATACATAAAATATTCCATTTCCATCTCGCACGCCATCTTCCACTTGTGTGGTATCTTTGAACTTGCACAACATCCACGATGATGCGCAACTAATGTATCTCAAAACCGCCTACCAACTGGCCCCCAACACAATCTTGTGGATTGCCCTTGAGCCACGCCAATTGGACATGGTGTACTCATTGATCTTCAGCTTGAAGTCTTCGTACTACTGAATGATCTCCTTGAATTGCATCCTGATGTTTTCAGTGATCTTCTAGATTCCTGTCAATTCATGTGCCAATGGGTTCTACACCATCTTCTCAGCAATCTCCTTCTTGCCTTCCTACATGGCCTGCAAGGAAACAACTTCCTTAATAGAAAGTTGTGATCCAATATCTTGGAACTCTTCTAACTTCTCACTTTGATTTCGATGTCACCCCCGAGCCTTTCCAACATGCTACTGCAACTCCTTCAGCTCCTCAATCTTTGTAATCTGAAAAATTGGTGGCATTGTTCTCAATGCAGTATTTAATGTCGTCAGATGCCCCTCTGCCTATTGCAACTGCTTGGTCAGTTGTGCTCACTGCTCATCCTGTATGACGCTTCCCCAAAATTGCGTCGTCACATCAATGATCTTCTTTGCTTCCTACTCCATCTCTTCTAGCTATGTCGTCACATCCTCTATGGTGCTCTTCCTTTCAACAACTTGTTCCAATGGTGTTTCAGGATGCCCTAGATCAGTCAAGTTTGCATTATCTCACTATAACTCTGCGATGATCGCTCCAAGTCATTTTTCTCTCTCCACTGCATCTAGTTCTGTGGTGCTCTCAGGAACATATTGGTAGGCATCTGAACTAGCCTCTTCCAACTGCACTCTGCTATCCTAGAGGTGTGCCTTCTCGAATACTAGTCGATCTTGCTCTTTCTTCAGCTCCATAATATTTGTAGTACTTTTTACCCGCAGTTCCTTTGTGCTTGCTTCGGTGCTTCGATCTCTCATTGCACTTCTATCTCCTTCTCTTGCAATCGCAAAAACTGACCATTGATGTTCTGTTATATATCTCCCAACTCCTGGTTGGTGACTCTTTGCATGTGCACCAACTTCTGCGTGGACAACATGTTGATGTTGATAGACAAGTCCTGCAACTACTATAGGGAGGCATTCAAATCCTCATTGTTGGTCTCAATCATAGTTGGGAGAATTTAAACATTCTGAACCCACATCCTAGTGCTGATTGAGCCAAAGTCCTGCCCAGTCGCACCTTCTGGTGCTCTCTTCAAAACAACATTATACAAAGAATCAAGTTTTGTTATTACCTTCGCAAACCCATCTTGTTTTGATTTCTTCATTTCCTTTGATGTCGTGTCTTTTGCATCTATAACCGCCTTGATAAGCCAATTCAACTGCGCCTCCATTCCTAACGCCATGCTACTGGTTGCACCCAGATGCCGACGCTTATTCATCCTTGATTCATCAAATGCACGCTCCACTTCCGAGTTTGTAAGTATTCGTGTCAACTCTGCATTTGAATCATGTGGACTCTGCATATCAATCACAAGTACTGTACCAACTGGCACATCCACTGGTGGGCTCGTCAATACTTATTCTAAACTAACTAGTTCTCTCCATGCGGCAGGCCAATCATCAATAATCACTGTGATCTCCTCATTAGATAGCTTATACGAGGTCAACAACCACTATTTATCTAGGGCACATCACACTTGCACATGAATGGCATGTGGGCAAATCACAAACCATGCAATCCTTTGATACTTCCTCACAACGTCCTCAGTGAGTCGCGAAAATTTTGTAGTTACCTCCTGTAGCGCTTCCTAGTAAATCAGGAAATGTATTGTGTAGTCCTTTAGCCGCTCTGGATCCCTTACCCACCAGAAGTTTTGATAACGTGCACCCTTGCAGACTTTTATTTCCTCTACCTCCATGCCTTTGTAATCATCCGGCTCCATCCACCCTATGAGTGCTATCAAGATCAAAATCCAACTGTAAGTAAACAGATGCAGGCCCTTTTGCACCTCTACTGCATCCTCCACCCCACTGTTTGAAACATGGGGGAGAAATTGAAATGTTCTCATCAATGAAATGGAGGTAAAAGGTGTCAAATATTGATGGCTCAGATTAAGGAGGTTGTATATCAATGGTAGAAAGAAATTCCATAGATCAAAGATGCAAGGAAAAATAAAGTTTTCCAATTTGCAGAATTGGTTAACTGGTGGAAAGATCGAATAGATAATATGTGATCGGAGATAGATCTACGGTCGGAAAAAATTCTATAGATTGAACAAGCACGGAGAAATTCAAGATTGAAATCTGTAGAAAGTGGTAGGGGCCATGTTGATCAATGGTTGCGATAGTGGTCAGGTTTTGATCGACAGATAAGGTGCATTCTGCAAACATAAGTTGCTCGATTGATCAGGTTTAGCGGAATGTTAAAGCTTTTCACAGTTCGATGGTTTTGATGAAGGTATATTGGAGAATCAATGGTTGATATTGATTCCACCGAATCAAGTTGTGCAAGGTGATAATGTTGAGTCTTGCTATTGAGATCTTGTGCATGAATGGTTTAGATTTCAAAGAAAAACAAATCTACGATATAGATATAGGAGACGCACAATGGTTATGAAACATAAAAAATATACAAATACCTACATGGAGTTCAAAGGTTTGTTTTTTCTGAGCATTGGAATTTGACGATATCCCTGACTGTGTGCAAAGTGCCGACGTGGAAGAATCAGAACACTATGCTAATTAACAAGGTAGGCATCCTAAAAATTTCCAAATATTTCTGAAAATGGATGAAATAGAAGTGGTAGAAGTGGCAGATAGTGAAAAGTTAGGGGTTTCTTGTCAAAAGGTTGAGGAAATATTCAAAGACAAAAATGCTGAAGTTTTTGATACCATTTTACTGAATGAAACAATTGAGATGGCTAAAAATAAATTGAAAATTATTAAGGATCAGGGTAGTGACACCCGTGGTGTTTTTCAGGTCTTTCTTTTATTTTTTCTTTGTTGACCAGAAATTGAATTGCCCTGAATTCATCATGGATGAACCAAAATCTAGGATCCTTTGCCCTATTCATGCCTCTGTTATCAACAAAACCCTATATTTCCTAGATGATTTTGTTCATTTATCCCAGGAGTAAAAAGAAGAAAACATCATACAATTCTTCCAAGAGTCTATAGCCGAGAGTAAGGAAACCTTTTTGAAGTCATGTTCAAAGCCTAATAATGAGGTTATAATTTTATCTTACCCTTTTGACCTGGTTTTGTTTAATGAAGAAACCAAGTCGTGTATAATTTTAGCCAGTCAAATTTTGGGGTTAGACACTATTGGTTATGTTACAGAGTCACTATTGAGTCTATTGTTTATCTTAAGTACTTTCCCAACTGAGTATAAACTTTTAGGTCGATCTTTCCAGTCTGGTTGCCTTAATTTTGATGAGTTCCTAGCTGAGAACATTCGTTCTTTGTTAGTCAAATTCCACAGTACCATATTTTTAAAATTCCAGTCCTTTTTGTTGAAGATGTTCTTATCACATAATGAAGATAACCTACAGTTTCCTAAGTTGGTAATCACTGATGAAATTACCTAGGATTATTGCAAGTTCACAAAATTTTTGATGGCCATGACTATTGATAATAAGGTATCAGAGGTGAATGTGAACTTAGAGAATATCCCTACCACATATATGATACACCTTCACAGAGAAACATGTGATATCATATATACAAAATTGCTTAAATCTACATTACAGGTGTCTAAACTGGAGTCCAACAAAAAGAAAGTTCAAGACCTCTTATGGAAAGAAAAGGTTAAGAACAAGGCCCTTGAAATCAAAATTAAAAAGTTGTAGGAGGAATTGTTGAAGGCTGATGGACAGTCAGGCAAAGGTGTAGTGGCTCGAAAGTTGTTTGATGAAAATGAGAAATAAGTTTAGGTGCTAAAGAAGAAATTGAAAATTCCTTCCACTCATCTTATTTAGACCTTTGAATTAACAGAGTTTGAGAAATAAAAGGAAGCATTAAGCACTGAATTGATTGACTGTAAAGCCAAGCTGTTAAAGCTTGAAGAAAAAGAAAAACATTGGGAAATGGATGCTAAGCTTCTGATAGAAAATGAGAAGGACCTAAAAACTAAGCTGGCAACAAGAGAAAAAGAATTACAGGAAAAATGTGAAGAAGTTAAGAGTCAATCTACTGTTCCTTCTGTAGAAGCAAATGCAACCTCTCTTTCGAAAGAAATGTCTCAGGTAAATATGAAAGATGAAGAACCCACAGGGTTAAAGAAACATAACAAGAATCTAGAAGAGATAATTTTGAAAAGAGAACAAGAGAAGAAGAAAGTAGAGGAAAAATCCCAAGAACTAATAAATCAAAATACCAAGTTAACAAAGCAGGTGGCTGGACAAATGGCCTTGCAAGGGGCCAGACATATGATTTGGGATAAGATTATTCTAGAAGCTAATAAGTTTAGACCATATTTAGATTATATTACAGATTTGGAGAGTGCTCTGAAAGTAGCCAGACAAAATATTTTTATAGCAAAACAAGGATTAAATAAGAAGCTAATGGAAGTAGCTCCAAATGCTATCATCTTTTTAAGTACCTTATAAGAAGATCAAGTTAGAAGGTTTGATATCCAAGACATAGTTGTTTTTATCTCTTGGGATAGAAAAGTGCTTGGAAAGTACATAATGTTGGATAATGTAGAGTCTAAAGTTGATATTATACATCAAAAAGTCAAAGAAGTGATCGAGTTATTTACTCCATTGGTAAGCAGGGGAATTCCTTTCTTCTGAGAGGAAAAATGACCATTATTTTCTCAAAAGGAATATTTGGATAAATTGGTCATTTGCAGGTCAGATCACAGTAAGTTTGAATATATGCAGCAGGCTCTGTTTGGAAGAGTTGTGTTTGATAAATTGGCTGGAGAGTTCAAGTTATTATTTGATTTTAAAGTCATGTGTGCCAAGGTGCCTAATTTTTCATATGAAGAGAACATGGATCTCAAAGTTCTGGCACAAGAAATGGTTGTTGCGGATTTTCCTAAACCAGAACATTGGAGAGAAGTTCAACAATATGGATCAACTAAATATAAGTTACAACGATGAAGAAATCAAGGAAGACATCGCAAAAGGAGTTTCGGTGAAATATATATTTTATGATAAAATGTTATTTTTAAATTCATTAGTTAAGAAGTTTTGTTATCTCAGAACTATTTTGTAATAGATAAGTTCTTTAACACATGTAATAAATGGTTGAAACCGTTAGATAGTTAGGTTTATTGTTCAACTAGAGGAGCAATTGTATAAGTATTCATACATTTGATGAAGCAAGGGTTGGAACCCGTGATATTTTGGAGATTTGTGTATTCAATTATTTCTTTAATTACAGAACTGAAAGTTGACATTTTTTAGAGATTCATGTGTTATTTCATGTTGCAGAATGTACTTTCCCTTCTTATGTGAATGATTTTCTATTTTTTCTTTCCATTATGTTTTCCTTCATGTCTGAAATGAGAGTATAACCGTTTGGAATTCATATTTACTATACTCTAACTATTGTTTTCAGATTTCCACCAAACCTTTCTTCTAAATTTGATACGTAATTCATTTTTACAATGCTTTGTGTTAATGGTTTGTTCATGTTCTTACTTTTTCACCAGACAATCAAATTTTGATTGTGACTGAGTAGCTACCTTGCCTCTATTTAAAACTTCCATGCAAAATCTCTATTTATCTATATTCATATCTTGACTCCATATCCCAATGATAATTTGTTCAGTTTCAACCAATCTTACCAATTACAAACAATTTTTCTTATACATATCTGGCCTTGTTAATATTTTATGAGAGATCCCTCTCGGAAGAGAAAAAATCCAATTTTCTTTTTAAAAGTGGTTTTTGTTGTTACCTGGGAATAACCTTTACAACCTTGGGTAATTTCTAGTGTTAACAAATTGACGCTGTTTCCAGGGATGAAAGTTCATATCAGCCCTGGGAAGAATGACAAGGATTGCAAAGTTTCAAGAAATAAATTTCTGTGGGCAAGCAGAAGTTTTTACATTCAAAAGAAGGTTGTGCATTTTCCCTAGAGACTTCACATTCATTTTGATTAGTATTACAAAAGACATCCTGCCTTTCAGGAGAGCAAACACAAGAGGTAACCCTAATACTGAAACTTTGCAAAGTGTGGGAAATCCAGAAAGATTGCTTAGAAATAAAAATAAAGAAAAAATAAATAGTTCTGAGTTTGGTGCATCATCATCTCAAGATTTTCATAGTATACAAGAATTTGAAAGGAAAACTAGTGTTGAGAGATTACTGTTAAAATCAAAATCTGAATCTGACCTAAATAAATTTGAGATTAACCCTAGTAGGTTAGAATCATATCTTCTTGATTCTATGTGGTAGAACCTTCAAACTCCAGTAAAAACTGAAAAAACTACTTCTATTGTCCAAAACTTTCAGTTTCATACTCCCAAACCTATTTAGAATCCTTCATCTTTTCAACCTTTACCACTTGCTCCAAATCCACCTAGATCAATGGATGCAGCTAGGTTTTCTCCATTGGCCTTACCTACAGTGTTACATGACCTTCCCTTAATTTATGCCTAGAGGATTTCATTATATGATGGAGAAGGAAATGTTATTGCAAAATACCATGTTGGAAAATTTGATGACTTTATAGATTTGGAAGAGGTTGATTTTGAGGGTGTCAAGATGAGGCTGTTTACACAGAGCTTGTATGGGGAAGCCAACAAGTGGTATAAAGATTTACCAGCTGGGTCTATTCAAAACTTTGCATCCTTCCAAACTGCATTCTTGGAAATAGATGGGATGATAAGTAGAGTCCATTACAAGTCCTGTCCCAATACAATAATCTTAAAAAAGGATGTTTTGAATCAGTCCATGAGGTTTTCAGTAGGTTCATGAGAGTATAATTCAATACGTGCTGATATTAAGCCTTCAGCTGGTGCTACTAAGCTTCATTATGCAGAAGCCTTTGATAATGACTTTGCATTGTTTTTGAGAGAAAGAAAATCCTCCAGTCTTCCTATTATGTTTACATATGCCTTGGAAGTAGAAGCCAATATGATGGCATGTGGAAAGATAAAACAAAGAGTAGATGTTGATAGGAGGAAAGGTAGAGAAGAAATTATGCCCTCCACCTCTTTTGCTTCTTCATCTAATGAAATCAAATTTGAAATGATGCTGAAAACAATGGAAAAATTAATGGATAGGCTGACTATGGATACTAGGCCATGAATCGAGAACAGAATGAACCCCAGATCAGAAATCCTAACTTTAGAAGGCCTATTCCTCCTCCACTCCCACAGAATAGACAAAGAGACATGAGGAATCCAAGGAACCAAGAATATGAGAAAATAAGACCACCTTTCCCTGAAAATTCTGTTGTTGATGATGATGGTGTAGAGTCTATTGAGGACCATATTCATCATTTTGGTGATTTAGATTCTGAAATATATCTAACCGAGGAGGAACACAGTATGTTTGCATAGGAGGATGATAATAAATATTTTGAGGAGTTGGAACAGTATCAGAAGGGGTATATGCATGCTATAGATGATGTACAGATAAATATTAGATTGAGAAGTAGAGATGTTATTATGAATAAAGGAAGGTTAAATCAAAATCATCTTTTCAGTAGTTAGATGAATACAGAAAAAAGAAACGAAAAACAAAAGGAACCTATTGTACATAAAGAAATTGAAAATAGAACTGAGAAAATAAAGGAGTTAAAACAAACAACACCCATGGATGTAGGTAAAATTTATTCCATTTTTAATCTACAAAGTGAACTTTCTAAGTTGAATATTTCAATTCCTTTTAATGAACTGCTCATAAATCAGGAGTATAGGGACAAAATAACAAAAATGGTCAGAAATCAGGGGGAGGCTCAGCCATATATTTTTGAAGAGACAGATGACAATCCTACCATTGTTTTGGGGTCTAAGATTGATAATGTGGATAATGAGGAAGTACCACCTTTTTATATGAGCTTAAATGTGCATGACATGGTGTTGCATAATGTTATGTTAGATTCAGGTGCTTCACATAATTTGATGCCTAAAGGAGTGGTAGAAAGTTTGGGGTTAGAGATTACAAGTCCTTATAAATATTTGTATTCTTTTGATTCCAAAAGGGTGAAATGTATGGGTTTGATAAAAGACATGGTAGTATCCTTGACTAAATTACCGTATAAAATTGTGGTCGTGGATGTTGTTGTGGCTGATATCCCTCCCAAATTTGGTGTTTTGTTATCAAGATCTTGGACTTCAAAGTTAAAAGGAAGTTTGCAAATGGATATGTCTTATGCTACAATTCCTATTCTTAATGAAAACAAGAGACTGCACAGTGAAAAAAGATCACCTTATGTTGTTAGCAATTGAGATCATCCAAGAGTTCATATTTATGCTGTTGATATAGACTTAGGGTCATCTATTTTCTTCAATGATGTTTCTCCCTGTGATTCAAAAGTTGTTGTGCCAAGTATATGTAAAAAGGATAAAAAGGTGATAAATGAACATGAAGCATTGGAAAGAAATCAAAAGGAAGAAGGGTTGTGGACTATGTATTTTGATGGGTTGGTGGCTAAAGTGGGTGCTGGTGCAGGTGTATACATAATTTCCCCTATTAGATATTTTAAATATTTTTCTTACAAGTTGACCTTTGAATGTACTAATAATGTAGCAGAATATGAAGCTTTGTTGCTGGGTTTGAATGCACTAAAGGATTTGGGAGCTAAACGAGTCCAAGTTTTTGGAGACTCAGAACTTGTGATAAATCAGGTGAATGATAGTTATCAAACTAAGCATCCCAGAATGAGAGCTTACAAGAATGAATTTTGGGATATGTTTGGAAACTATTTCACAGAACACATTGTCAAAATGATTCCTAGATATGATAATACAGTGGTGTATTCTTTGGCAATTGCTTCTGGAAAATTTAAGACTCCTACTGCAGTTAAAATAAAATACGAGGTTGAAATTGTGAACATGCCTTCCATACCAGACAATACCAAGTACTGACATGTTTTTGAAGATGATATGCAAATCAAAAGATTTATGGAATTGTCTGGTGAATTTGTAAATACGCAAATAGAAAATGAAAGTGTTGATTCTGAAAATTTTCAAGATGTTGATGAAGATGAAGAAGGAGTTGTTGAAACAGAGAAGTTAAGAGGCTCACTAGGAGGAAAAGATATAGTCCAATTGAAAATTAATCATATTCCCAGAGGTTTAATTCCCTTAGAGAATCTTTTTGACCAAAATGACGTTGTCAGAGATCCTAAAGTCAAACCTGCTGAAAACACTGTTGAAGATAAAAATATTGGTACCGAGGAGAATCCCATAATTATAAAGTTGTCCAAGAAATTGTTTGCTAAAGAAAAAGATGAGTATGTGAACCTGATGAAAAAATACATTGATGTATTTTCATGGATTTACAACGACCTCAAAGAGTATGACACCTCCATTATACAACATACTATTCCAATTAAGTCTGGAGAAAAACCATTTAGGCAGAAACTCAGAAGGATTAATCCAATGCTATTGCCTATCATTGAAAAGGAGATCAAAAAATTATTTGATGCAAAAATAATTGTAACATTGAGATTCTAAAAATGGGTTGCTAATTTGGTGCATGTTAGAAAGAAGAATGGTGAAATAAGACTGTGTGTGGACTTCAGAAATTTGAATAAAGTCTCTTTGATGGACAATTACCCTTTACCAAAGATGGACCAGATTTTGCAAAAAGTGGTAGGTTTAGATAGAATTTCTACCATGGATGGGTTTTCAAGTTATAATCAAATAAATGTGCTTCCTGAAGATCGGGAGAAAAATGCTTTCACTACACCATGGGGTACATTCATGAATGCAAAGATGCCTTTCAGATTAATCAATGCAAGAGCCACTTTCTAGCGTGCTATGGACATTGCTTTTGCAGATGAAAGAGACAGGTTTGTAGTAATTTACATGGATGATATTACTGTATATTCCAGGTCTAATAGGGAACATATCAAACATTTGGAAAAGGTCTTCCTTAAATGTAGAAAATATGGCATTTCATTAAATCCAAGGAAATCAAATTTTGTTCTGGAAGAAGGAAAAATTTTGGGCCATATTATTTCCAAAGAAGGTATAAGGATTGATCGAGACAAGGTGAGTGCAATTTTGAAGGTGGAGGAACCAAGAAGTAACAAAGAAGTAAAGTCATTCACTGGGCAGGTAAATTTCTTGAGGATATTCATTCCTAGCTTTGCTGAAATATTGATGAACATTACTAATATGTTGAAAAGGGATCATGAAATAAAAGGGACAGTGGAGGCTAAGAAATCTTTCAAGAATATAAAGCAAGCTATTTCAGAATCTCCTGTGCTGGTAAGTCCAAATTTTGATAAATATTTTTTAGTATTCTCATATGCTTCAGATCATATTATTGCATCTATTCTGTTCCACAAGAATGATCAAGATGAAGAACAACATATAGCATTTTTTAGTAAGATGTTAAGAGATGGAGAGTTAAAATATGATATCATGGAAAAACAAGCATATGCTTTGATTAAGTCCCTAAAATATTTCAGAATTTACATTCTCCATTCACATGCAGTGGCATATGTTCCTAGCAGTGTGGTAAAGAGCATAATTACACAACCAGATCTGGAGGGGAGAACAGTGAAATGGATTGCAGTGCTTTTGGAACATGACATTGAAATTAAGCCCACAAATTTGATTAAGGGACATGGATTGGCTAAAATGATGACAAAATCCAATTGTGATTCTCTACAGCTAAATTTTCTATCAGGTCAATTAAATCAGTTGGACACAGAAGTATAGGTGATGCCTGATTTTTCTATTTCCCCATGGTATGCTGATATTGTTTATGTGTTGCAAAATTTACAACCTCATGCAGGGTTAAGTAAAACTAGAGCAAGGTATGTGAAGATGAATGCTGCAAAATTCTGTATTTAAATCAATATCTTTATTGGAAGGATATTGTTGGAGTGTTACTAAATTGTCTTCTGGAGAATGAAGCTCAACAAATAGCAAAATATTTCCATGAAGGAGATTGTGGGGGACATCTTTCATGGAGAAAATTTGAAGCCCGCAGAGAAGGACCTAATATCGGAAGGGGTAGCCATATTTTAGTTTTTATATTTCTTTCAGAAGGACAAAATACAAAGATTTAGATTGACAATGGATTTGGAAACTGGTCTATAGGGTTCTTTGCTACCTCGTACAGAGGATATCATCCCTAGTGGATCCAGTTGTTAGCACTATATTTGAAATTGTGTATTGTTTAATTGAATGGTTTGGAAAGGATCACATTTGAAAATTTTGTGGAAGCACTCTTTAGATTAATGGGTTAGCATGATATTTCATCATGGGTCGTTGGATGAAGAAGGGATTTGATCTATGGTGGTGGATCGTTCCATTGTTTGAAACATGGGGGAGAAATTGAAATGTTCTCATCAATGGAATGGAGGTAAAAGGTGTCAAATATCGATGGCTCAGATTAAAGAGGCTGTAGATCAATGGTGGAAAGAAATTCTGCAGATAGGAGATGCAAGGAAAAAATAAGTTTTCCAATTTGCAGAATTGGTTAACTGGTGGAAATATTAGATAGACAATATGTGAGCGGAGATATATCTACGGTCAAATTTTTTTTTCACAGATTGAACTAACGTGGAGAATTTCAAGACTGAAATCTGTGGAAAGTGGTAGGGGCCATGTTGATTAACGGTTGCAATAGTGGTCGGGTTTTGATCGACGGATAAGATGCATTCCACAAATAGAAGTTGCTCGATTGATCACGTTTAGCGGAACATTACATATTTTCACAGTTTGACGGTTCTATCGAAGGTAGATTAAAGAATCAATGGTTGATATTGATTCTGCCGAATCAAGTTGTGCAGGGTGATAATGTTGAGTCTTGGTATTGAGAGCTTGCACATGAACGACTTATATTTCAAAGAAAAACAAATCTATAGTATAGATTATAGGAGACGCACAATGGCTATGAAACATAAAAAATACAAAAATACCTACGTGGAGTTCAAAGGTTTGTTTTTTCTGAGCATTGGAAATTGACGATATCCTTGACTATGTGCAAAGTGCCAACATGGACGAATCAGAACACTGTGTTAATTAACAAGGTAGACATCCTAAAACTTTCCAAATATTTTTGAAAATGGATTAAATAGAAGTGGTAGAAGTGCCAAATAGTGAAAAGTTAGGGGTTTCCCGTCAGAAGGTTGAGGAAAGCTTCGAAGACAAAAATACTGAAGTAATTGGTACCATTTTACTGAATGAAACAATTGAGATGGCTAAAAATAAATTGAAAATTCTTAAGGATCAGGGTAGTGACACACGTGGTGTTTTCAGGTCTTTCTTTTATTTTTTCTTTGTTGACCAGACACCCAATTGCCCTGAATTTGTCGAGTGGTGTGCGAATAACTATTCCATAGCTGAAGAATTCATCATGGATGAACCTAAGTCTAGGATCCTTTGTCCTATTAATGCCTCTGTTATCTGCAAAACCCTATCTGTCCCAGATGATTTTGTTCATTTATCCCAGGAGTATAAAGAAGAAAACATCATACAATTCTTCCAAGAGTATGCAACCAAGAGTAAGGAAACATTTTTGAAGTCATGTTCAAAGCATGATAGTGAAGTTATAAGTTTATCTTACCCTATTGACCTGGTTTTCTTTAATGAAGAAACCCAGTCGTGTATAACTTTAGCCAGTCAATTTTTGGGGTTAGACACTAATGGTTATGTTACAGAGTCACTGTTGAGTTTGTTGTTTATCTTAATTACTTTCCCAATTGAGTCTGAACTTCCAGGTCAGTATTTCCAGTCTGGTTGCCTTAATTTTGATGAGTTCCTAGTTGAGAACATTCGTTCTTAGTTAGTCAACTTCCACATTACCAGAGTTTTCATATTCCAATCCTTTTTGTTGAAGATGTTCTTATCACAGAATGAAGATAACCTACAATTTCCTAAGTTGGTAATCACAGATGAAATAACCCAAGATTATTGCAAGTTCATGAATTTTTTGATTGCAGAAATACACAACATTTGCTTTTAGGAAAGATTTCCCGGGGTATTGCCATAGATGAAGGAAACATTGCAACTTTCCCCTAGTAAAAGGATAGGAGATTGGTTCCTTTCAGAGTCTGAAACAATTATAAGGTTATATGGATTTGTGCACCAGCCTTATATTCTTCCAGCCTTTCTGACAACTAGAATCTTTTCGTTGGAATTTATTAGACAAAGGCCTATAGTTGAGGAAGAACACATCTTAATCTTTAAGAAGAGTCCAGATATTAAATTTTCCTAGGTGGAAGGGCCATATGTTGTCAAAAGTAGAGTTGCTCTACCAATGATTGATAATCTGCTCAAAATCATGGGGTTTTCTTTGGGAGCTACTATCAACTATTATCCACACCAGGGTATCTCTAAAAGAAGACAAGAAAACAAAAATAAGCCTTTTGAACATACTGAAGTAGCTGGACTTAGAGAAGTAGCTAATTGGGAATATTATCCTAACAATACCTGAGATAATATCAGCATGGAACAAGGCTCTGTCTCACCCATACCTGGAAATAATTTTTCCCCAATGGATCTTTCTAATATAGTTTTATTTGCTGACAATATTTCGTCATTAATAAGTTTTTTAGGAAATTCAAAGAAGAGAGAACATTCAGGTTTCATGGACACTGAAGAATCAGACATTGCTAGTACACCAAAGAAGCAGAACATTGGAAAAGAGGGACAAATGGTACCGACGAAGAAGAGCAGTGTGAAAGGTAAAAGAAAGAAAGAAAAATCCAAAAGTAACTGGTCCAGAGCTTCAGGAATATGTATTTGATGGAGTAACCCCAAATAAGTATACATCAAAAGAGGAGTGGTTGAATACCTATAGGGTAGTGGCTAATAAAACATTTGATGAAATAGTAAAATTATACGAGGAAGTGAGACAATTTCCAAAGCCAGATGCAACTTTAAAAGCTGTAAGGGATTATGCAAAAGATACCCTGAATTTGGCCATGACTGTTGGTAATAAGTTATCAGAGGTGAATGTGAACTTAGAGAATATCCCTACCACAATTATCATACAACTTCACAGAGAAACATGTGATATCATATATACAAAATTGCTTAAATCTACATTACAGGTGTCTAAACTGGAGTCCAACAAAAATAAATTTTAGGACCTCTTACAAAAAGAAAAGGTTAAAAAACAAGGCCCTTCAAATCAAAATTAAAAAGTTGCAGGAGGAATTATTGAAGGTTGATGGGAAGTCAGGAAAAGGAGCGTGGCTCAAAAGTTGTTTGATGAAAAGGAGAAAGAAGTTCAGGTGCTAAAGAAGAAATTGAAAATTCCTTCCACTCAGCTTATTCAACCCTCTAAATAGACAGAGTTTGAGAAGGAAAAGGAAGCATTAAGCACTGAATTGATTGATTGTAAAGCCAAGCTGTTAAAGCTTGAAGAAAAATAAAAACATTGGGAAAGGGATGCTAAGCTTCTGATAGAGAATTAGAAGGACCTAAAAACTAAGCTAGAAGCAAGAGAAAAAGAATTACAGGAAAAATGTGAAGAAGTTAAAAATCAATCTACTGTTCCTTATGTATAAAAAGATGCAACCTCTCTTTCTAAAGAAATATCTCAGGTAAAGTTGAAAGATGAAGAACTCACAAGGTTAAAGCAACATAACAAGAATATAGAAGAGATAACTTTGAAAAGAGAACAAGAGAAGAATAAAGTAGAGGGAAAATGTCAAGAACTAATAAATCAGAATACCAAGTTAACAAAGCAGGTGGTTGGCCAAATGGTCTTGCAAGGGGCCAAACATATGATTTTGGATAAGATTATTCTAGAAGCTAATAAGTTTAGACCATATTTAGATTACATTGCAGATTAGGAGAGTGCTCTGAAAGTATCCAGACAAAATATTTTGATAGTAAAACAAGGATTAATTAAGAATCCAATGGAAGTAGCTCAGAATGCTATCAACTTTTTAAGTACTTTATAAGAAGATCAAGTCAAAAGGTTTGATATCCAAGACATAGTTGTTGTTATCTCTTGGGCTAGAAAAGTGATTGGAAAGTACAGAATGTTGGATACTGTACATGATAAAGTTGATATTATAAGTCATAAAGTCAAAGAAGTGATTGAGTTATCTACTCCATTGGTAAGCAGGGGAATTCCTTTCTTCTGAGAGGAAAAAGAACCATTATTGTCTCAAAAGGAATATCTGGATAAATTGGTCATTTGCAGGTCAAATCATAGTAAGTTTCAAGATATGCAGCAGGCTCTGTCTGAAAGAGTTGTGTTTAATAAATTGGCTGGAGATTTCGAGTTATTATTTGATTTTAAATTTGTGTGTGCCAAGGTGCCTAATTTTTCATATGAAGACAACATGGATCTTAGATTTTTGGCACATGAAATGGTTGTTGAAGATTTTCCTAAACCTGAACATTGGAGAGTAGTTAAAAAATATGGATCAACTAAATATAAGTGACAACCATGAAGACATCAAGGAAGACAACAAAAAAGAAGTTCAACGAAAGATATATTTTATGATAAAATGTTTTTTTTAAATTCATTAGTTAAGAATTTTTGTTATCTTAGAACTACTTTGTAATAGATAAGTGCTTTGACACATGTAATAAATGGTTGAAACCGTTAGATAGTTAGGTTTATTATTTAGCTTGAGGAGCAATTGTATAAGTATTCATAGATTTAATGAAGCAAGGGTTGAAACCCGTGATATTTTGGAGATTTGTGTATCCAAGTATTTCTTTAATTACAGAACTGAAAGTTGGCATTTTTTAGAGATTCTTGTGTTATTTCATGTTGCAGTCTATACTTTCCCTTCTTATGTGAATGTTTTTCCAGTTTTACCTTTCCATTATGTTTTCCTTCATGTACGAAATGAGAGTATAACAGTTTGGAGTTCATATTTATTATGCTCTAACTGTTGTTTTCAGATTTCCACCAAACCTTTCTTCTAAAGTTGATACATAATTCATTTTTACAATGCTCTGTGTTAATGGTTTGTTCATGTTCTTTCCTTTTCACTAGACAATCAAATTTTGACTGTGACTGAGTAGCTACCTTGCCTCTGTTTAAAACTTCCATGCAAAAGCTGTTTATCTATATTCATATATTGAATCCATAGCCCAATGGTCATGTGTTCAGTTGCAACCAATCTTACCAATTACAAACAGTTTTTATTATACATATTTGGCCTTGTTAATATTTTGTGAGAGATCCCTCTTGGAAGAGAAAAAAGTCAGTTTTCTCTTTAAAAGTGGTTTTTGTTGTTACCTGGGAATAACCTTTACAACCTTTGGTAATTTTCTAGTGTTAACACAACCAGCTTATCTAACCACAAAAATCCTCCATGGAGGCATGCCAAAAGCTGCTTCACACACGCATTTGCTTTGTTCAGCTTCCCAAAGTGAGACATGTTGATAAACCCAACAATCATGCTCTGTCCAACCCTCACGCCCAATACTACAGAATGCATTCTATTGGGATGCCTCCAACTGCTACCATCGGTACATATGGGTCCTTCGTAACATCCTCCAAGGTTAGCAGGTCATGGTCCTCCTAATTCATTCTCATTAGTGACGGTACAATTTCTGTAGTGCATACCATACCCTGTGGTATCGTTGACATCCTCACTTGGTATTTCTGATTCTTGGTGAGCTTCCTGGGCTACGCACTGGGCCGATAGGGTGGTATATACCTAGGGATATCCTTAGAGGAAACATCTGCTTTTGCCATTGAATCCACAACTCCTGAGTTTGATGGCCTCATTTGCGCAACTTCCTCCGCTTCCCTCACAAATGTTCTAGTATGCCTCTTCTTTGGTGCCGGAGAGCTAGGATTCTATCCCTTCATTTTATTCTTCGACACCAACGATGATCTAACCTACATACTTGCAAATTCTTCTTCAATTGTTACTAGGGTGAATGGTGAATCCCTCTCACTTGAAATCTCGACCGTACCTTTCTCACGTAGCATACCTTGCAACTCTGAGACTTTCTACTCACTTTCCCAAATCTATTCCTCACTCTCCCAAACACCACAATTCAATGGACACAACTTGCAACAACTTAGCGCAGAACAACTCTGCACTTAAAAACTCAACTCAGCACAAATCTGCAACTCAACTTAGCATAGCTCTACAACTCAACACTCAATATGGCACAATGGTGAAGTCCAACCGCATTCAGCCCCTTATTATAGCGTCAATTCGATCACATACCCATCATGAACAAATCAATGCGATCATCATGACCAAATCATGCATTAACTACCTGAATCCGTCATCGATGTTGTAAATCCAACGATCGGATACACCATCAATGTGCGTCGCTTCAACAAGTGTTGCTAGTTAACTACTTTAACTATCTTCATTTATTGCTAATTTCACTTTGTGTGTATCCCTATGGCTGTCGCAACATGACTTTCTAACTACGCTACTGAATCCTACTCTTGCACACCCACTTCCTCTTGGATCTCCCTCCTTCTCACTATCATCTGATCCTTTCTTTTTTTTTTGTTGCACAATGCTTCAAGCATCATGCAGATCTGGCCCCGTCCTGCAAGGCTTCATCCTGCTACCATTCACTAGTTTGGGCAGCATCACTCCATCTAACTGCTGCAGTTGAACTGCACCTCCTGAAGTAATGGAATTAAAAATATATGGACCTAACCAATGCATATGTAACTTACCTGGATGCTTCATAAACTTGTTGTCGTACAACAACACCAAGTATCCTTGATGAAATTGTTTATTCTTTATATGTCGATCATGCCAAGATTTTTGTCGATCCTTCTTAGCGCACTGGTGAAAACCTGCAACAAAGCGGTCTTCCCCAAGCTATACACATTTCTCCACTCATTCTTCTAATTCCTCCTCATCAACCATGCCCATCGCTATTGCGATGCGTAAGATCAGAATAATGTATTCCATAGGTATGGCTGGCTCTTGCTCATACACTAATTTGAATTGTGTCTGTCCTGTCAATCTCTTGCAAGTGGTGTGATATGCCCACAATAATGTTGAAATATTAAAATACCAGTCATTGCGGTTTTCATTACATACCTTTGCAAGTGCATGCTCCAATACCTTGTTGAACGCTTCCACCGTCCCATTCGCTTGGGGATGATATAGGGTACTCTTCTTATATTGTATCTGAATCTCCTCTGTGAATGCACTGATTGTGTTATTGATGAAGTGACTCCCCTGGTCACCCATCAATATCCCTGGACATCCAAACCGAGTCACAATGTTGTCAAACAGGAACCTTGCCGCTATCACAGTGGTGCAATCCATAACAAGTGCGGCGTCCACCCACCATGCCAAATAGTCTGTTGCAGTGATTATGTATCTTGCACTAGTTCACTTCCCAAGTGGGTTGATTGGTCCTACAAAGTCCACCACCCATTTATTAAATGGTTTCAATGTCACATGAGGTACCAGTGACATCTCATCCCTCCTCGATGGTTTTCCAGTGCATTGATAGACATCGTAGATTCATGCATAATTAGTCACATTAGTGTGAAGAGTGAGCCACCTAAGCCCTGCGCGAAGCACCTTCCTTGCAGTAGCATTACCTCCATAGTGTCCACCAGCAACCCTCGCATGTGCCTATTCCAGAATTTTCCCTTGTTCATGTGGTAGGAAACATCACCGTAAAATATCATCCGGTCCTGGTTTATAGAGATGTCCAACAATCAATTGGAAATCCAAGGCCTTAACCACCAACTGCTTCTTCTGACTTGTAGTAAGGTCCTCTGGGGCGGTTCTCGTTGCAAAAAACTAAATTATTTGATCATAATAATCATCAACAATGTCAACTCTGAACAACTGCGCATATGGAAATCCATTGTCAATTTTTGTTGGTTCCTCACCTGTCTTAATTCAGGATAAATGATTAGGGCCCACATTTAAGCGACCGGGCTTCACAATTATCTCAAAATCAAAATCTTAAAAGAGAAGTAGCCAGCAATGTATCTCCCCCCCCAATAGAGGCTTATTGACTAGGTATTTCAAAGCAGAATGCTCTATAAACATCTTGAAATGACCACCCAATAGGTAATGCCTAAATTCTGTAGCGCATATACCATCGCCATGCCTTCCCTCTTTATGGTCGTATAGTTTTTCTCTATAGATGACAACTTCTGACTAGTGAAGGAAATCGGGTGATCAAGATATCCTTCGCCTGGTTGTACGAGCACCACTCACAGTGCAACAGATGACGCAGCCACATGAACATGGAACTCCTTGTTCCAATCATAACAAACGAGGATTGGTGCATAATCCATCTTGTCCTTCAGTGTGTTGCAAATTCCTTGACACTCTTGACTCCATAGAAATATTGCATCTTTTTTCAACAATTTCTCCATAGGAGATGTGATCGCAACATAACCTTGTATGAACTTGTGATAATACCCTATGTGCCCCAACATCGCTCTAAGCATCTTCACATTCCTAGGCAACAACACACTCAAAATCAACACAATATTCGCAGGGTTAACCAACAGTCCTTTCTTGCAAACAATGTGACCCAATGCCATCCCAAAAGGTGTGCAAAAAATGCACTTCTTTGAGTTCAGCGTGATCTGGTGTTGTTGATATCTCTCTAGCATCAGTCACAGGTTTTCCAGATGATCCTTGATCAAACCATAAATTGTCCAATCATCCATGTAGACTTGTAGGAACTTCTGAATAAATGTTTGAATGCAGCGACAACAACCCGGGAAAATATCGCAAGCACATTCTACAGCCCAAATGGCATCACAGTGTATTGAAAACAACCCCATTCAGTAACAAATGTTGTATTGTGGTGATCCTCTTTTGAGATCCTGATTTGGTGATAACCAAAAAATCCATGCGTAATAATACATTTCTTGACCGCCTACTACTTCTAACACTTCATTCATGAATGGTGTCAAAAATGGATCATGCATACATGCATCGTCCAATTTTCTCAGGTCAAGGAAAATCCAAACCTCACCCGTATTTTTAACCTGGACCACCATTAGACTGATTCATTCCAATTCTTTGACTGGTTCAATTATTCCAACATCTAGCATTCTATCGAGCTCGACTTTTACTCTCTCCTTGTATCACGGATTCAGGCAATATAGACACTGACTTACTGGTTTCACATATGGCTTCAATGGGATCTTCATTTCTCCCAAATATCCCAGTATGCCCTTCATCTCAAAAAACTTCATAGGGAACAAATCTTGGAATTCATGCAACAAGTCTGTGATCTTTGCCATCATTTTTTCGTCCCAGTAGTTCCTGACATTTGTAAACTATGGGTTCTCCTTCGTCCCAATGTTGACCTTTCTGATCTTTAATGGCTGATTCATTAGATCCATCGAGACATCTAGTGTTGCGACATTTTTACTCCCTTCTGTTTCTAGAATATTCATATTTCGCAGATCATCATCATCCTTAGGTCCTCTAGTCACATTATAATATTCCATCATCGAATGCATGTGATAATGCGCATGCAGATCCACTGGATATGAGACCGGCACTACCTTCAGAACAACATCATAGATGATCTGCAACACATTATGAACATCTGGATTGGAATATGTGAAACTGAAGGTGTGAGTGAAGCAAACCATTAATTTTTCCCAGGTAGTGATCTCTCTGCGCAACTCTGCTGATACATACCAAGATTGCATAATTTCATCCAATGTGTGCACAAAGGCATGGACCCACCCATCCTTTGGTCCTGATGCCCACAAAGTCTGACACTCAATCATATGATCCCGAAGGCTATTCCACCCATCGTACCTTCCAGCATGGTACACCTCTGCATCTCCAAATCGAACTGTCATCATTCTTTGACATTGCGAACATCCAATGATCAACTTATTATGGGTCACCCACCAACGTGTTGGGGTAGCCTTTGCTTCCTCCAATGCAAACAACCGCTGTGGTTTTGACACCTTATCTTCAAATTCAACAAGGAACTCAGAAAACTCAAGTAGTCCTTCATAGACTGGTAATTCAATAGTCTTAGTCGTGACATGACACAGTGACTGCATAATTAAGCCACACTTTCTTAGTGACACCTCATGAAATAGATTTTGCCAGTTTTCTAAAGCATCATCTGAGTTAGAAGACATAGAACTAGCGCTGCGCCAACCAAGTTCCCCATCAGTAGTCAGATGGATGTAATCTTCTGATATGTTATATGCATGATCCCATCCTATGACAGCCTTATCCTTTACTAGATCAATATACCTTCTCCCTTGATTTGGATCCATCGGAGCAATGACTCTGATGTATTGATTCTCAAAGGTGATTACACGGTTTTTAAAATTGATTACTTCCATGCTGTCATTGGCCCATCCAATCCCAAAAAATGTAGGATAGGAGCCTCAACCATCAACAACTTCAATGAAATTGAGATCGACATAGGTATTCATGCCTTCAACTTCCACAACAAGGTGCAAAATTCACCCGATTAGCATTACTCTGGCCTGGTTAACCAGTCACAATTGCACAGGGGACTAGCTCAGCGTTGGGCTCCCCATCGTTTGCCATGTTTGTCTTGTCACCATATTAACATCTGAACCTAGATCCAGAATAACTAAATCAACCTCATAGTCCCCAATCTGAATGTTCATGCACATCTCTTTTCCCATCTTCTTATTATGCAAAGAATTCACTGTGGAGTCCTTCCACCCCTAGCGAGTCGATGCAACATATTCTCAACCTCAGCAATAACATCGAGATCTCTTGCCAGTGACAAGAAAATTTCAAAGAAGTTCTAAAAGGTACCATGCTGTCGCGATGGTCCTGCATCCAAAGTTGAATCAAAATGAGTTGTAATTTGATAAACAGGTAACTTACCAGGATTCCTTCTGATCACATCACATGCTTCAAAAAATGTGTCTTTCTCAGCATCAATGTCGAACTGCACCTTCTTCTTTCCAACCAGCCAAATTTGTGGATGTGGAATATCTTCTCCAGTTGTCGCACCTACACGAGTGACGACAGTGACATAAAAATCTTGCGTTCTAGGATCCGCTAATATTGTCGCAACTGTTGGTCCTTGATTTTGGTTCAGCGGTTGATTCACCAGTTGATTCCCATTTTGATTTTCATTCTGGTTCTTGATTGGAATTTGGTTTTAAATTGAAATTTGGTTATGAACTGGAATATTGTTTTGATTCTGGTTTGCAATTGTAATTGTTTATGCACTTGATTCTGGTTCTAATTTTGTAATTGGTTCTGATTCTGTAACTGCAGAACATTTCCTTCCTACCACCTTGCAATCAGTTGTGGACAGTTCTCAACAGTGTGATTAGTAGTAGTACAATATGTACATGAACATTGCACTTTCAATTGTGGGAAATATCTCTGGTAGTGCCCCAGTACACCATAATTATAACATTTCACTGGTCCACGACCTCATCCTCCTCCTCGACCAAAGCCTTTTCCTCATCCTCCTCGAAATCCTCATTATTGCTGATACTTCGATTGGTTAAATTGCTGCTGCAAGGGATTCGACTGCTACTGAACATAATGCACTGACTAAACATATTGTGGCTGTTGTGGAGCTATTTGCATATGGTTATACTATGGTTGTGGTACAAACAGAATCTACAGTTTCTACTACGATACGAAGTGAGGTTGAGGTGGTGGCTATACCACCTGCGGCTACGTATGCGGTTGTTGTACCTCTCCCTTCACATAGTACGAATCATATTTTCTTTCCTGGAGAAGGTCATATGCATGACAATACTTATGTTCGTGTCCAATAGATCGACACAAAGTGCAGTATAAGTTCACTGGCTTTGTTACAATATTCTCCATGTACCCACATTCCTCATGTCAATGCCCATACACTTGTCAAATAGGGAACCATGGTACACTGCCGCAACTCAATGGGTTCAACGCCTCTGATAATAGGTAGTTTTGGAAATCTGGGAAAGTATCCTTGGTATGTCCGTCTACGCGACATCGAGTACACCACATCTCTTCATGATGCTATTTTCCTTTATTGATATCTTGCAACTGGAGCGTCAAGTTTTCTAGCTGCATCTGAATCTAGTTCATACCGGTTGCGTTTTCTCCAACATGTGAAGCTTCCAATTTGATTGTGATCTCCAAAGCCTTGCTCTGTGTTGTGATCTTCTGCTACATCTGCGATAGTCTGATATGAGTTAGCAACACTGCAATAAACCATTCTTTATGCTGGATTTCGCTCATCTCAAAACTGACTCTTGCCATTAATGTCTTGAATCTTTGATCAAAATCCCAAACAGCCTCATTTGGATACTTCTTAATTTCCTTTAATTCTGTAATGTATTGCGCTTCATATTTTGGATTTTTGAATTCTTCAATTAGTCATTTCCTAACTTCGGCCAATGTCTTCATGGGAGTCCCCGTAGAAACTTGTACAAATTTCATATACCAATCCAGTGCGTGGCCCTGAAAAGTTGTCTCCAATTGGCCCTTGTTGACATCATCATCTATAGTTTGTCTGACAATCAATAATGCCTCACATAAGACCAGTAATACTTGGGATACTTAGTCCCATTCCCATGAAATAAAGGTAACTTTGCCTCGTCGCCCGCCATCCCGGGCCTTCTTCCTATAGTCGTTGATCTGCTACTATTAGAGTGCTGCTGGCACGTTGGACAAGTTGGTGTTAAACTTACATTTATTCCTAATTGCGATGTAGTGGACGGAGGTGTGGGTACGTTGCTGCTAGGGGTTGATATTTCTTCTACCCTGGGTGTAGTCTGGGTCAAGTCATCCTCGTTGTCACTGTAGGGTCGCTTCGTTCCATGTGGTATTCCTTCACGGTCTTGTGTTTCAATCACAGCATGACCTTCTCTTCCTCGACTTCCCTCACAGTCTCGTCGTAACTTGCACCCATATACCCCATATCATTCCATTCGTCTCCCCCCTTTCTTCACGGTATCCACAACCCCCACACACCAGAGTTCTACTACTCGAGGTGCATCTTCAATATGTTTTTTTCATAGACAAGCATCTTAATTGACAATTGCAAAGACAATAAGAACCTACCTCTTGGTCCATTGAAAAATTCCCTTTCTTCTTTGCTATAGGACTTCGTAGTATCAACCGCGAACTCAGTGATATAGCCTTCCAAGATACTTTCAAGACAAACTTAAACAACCCCTGATGCTCTGTTGTTGGTTTCTTGCAACTCCTAGATCAATTCAGGGGTCTTGGACGTTGGCTCACCTCATTGGAAATTTGTCTTGCGATAGGGGAATCTCGCCAACCACTCTTACAGTATGATAGGGAATTCAGAGAAAAAATACTCGTGTGGACCATCGTGTATGTACCATGCCAGCCACTTATCCGTCATCAATCCAGGGTTCTAATTTTCCTTCTCAGAAAATTATCGTAGCTTTTGGTTGAACAAATCTTGAATTTCTGTTTTCATCGGATGTCACACCATGTCCTCCCTTCAGTCGCAACAAGGTCCCGACAACAGAACCATTTTTTGACACAAACTCAACCAACAAAACTAGTCGATAGTGGTTCCTGCTTTGTCGACACCCAAACCACTGTGATATCCCTAAGCATCGACCCAGATAGGTTTTACCCCATCTGGCAACACCGGTAGAGAGGATGAAGTCTCACCCAAGATGTTCAAGGGAGAGCTGACGGAACCAATTTTCCACAGAATGAGAGAGGTCAATGTGCATCTACTTATCAACTTAGCGCAACCTTAACATATCTGATCATTCAACTCATGCATTAACAGAACCATATCATTCTTATACATATCGCATCATTCTATCATAACTGCAGTAAAAACAATGACGTTCAAATAGATCCAACATAATAACATCATTTAAAATAGGGAAACATCGCATCACTTACAGATCCATGTCACAGATACAGATTGCATTCATAGTTGAGTTGCAGAAAATAGAAAAACAAGAAAACAGAAAAGAACACAATGATTCAACTCAAATTCCGTCTTGTCATATTACTTCCACACAAAATCATAGATTCTCCAAAACAGTCCACATATCAATAAGTGCTCTCCAAAAGTACTTCAACAAAGATTATAAAGGTCCTCCAACACTTACAATTCAACATCTACTTATAGGCTTGCGCCTTTACGGTCAAGGTCCATTTAGACAACTTCCTAACTAACTCTTAACTGATTCTAGAAAATAATTACTAACATCCACACAATGTGGTCCAAAACTACAAAAGATGACACAAAAATACATAAAATATTCCATTTTCATCTTACGCGCCATCTTCCACTTGCGCGGTGTCTTTTCCCTTGTGCAACATCCACGATGATGCACAAAAATGCTTGCCAACACCATGCAGTTACCACCATAAAGAATTATTGAGCACATAATTGAGGTTAAACCAAGATCAAATCGTATCAAGGTTAAACCATATAGATATCCACACCACCCCAAGACATAAATAGAAAGACTAGTCCAATACCTACTGAACTGTGGTGTCACCACAAAGAGAATAAGTCCATATACAGACCCATTTGTGTTAGTATGAAAGAAGTATGGATCATTTAGGTTATACATCGATTAGAAAGGATTAAATAAAATAACAATAAAAAACAAGTTCCCAATCCCCTTCATCGATGTCATGTTGGATGAACTTCATGACACCAAATATTTTTCAAAACTTGACCTAAGACCAGGTTACTAGCAAATCAGGGTATGATTAGAAGATGCAAATACTTCTTTTCAAACTCATGAAGGGAACTATGAATTCAAGGTAATTTCGTTTGGGTTAACAAATTATATTGCCACATTCCAAGCAACCATGAATGAGCTATTTAAACCATACCTAAAAAAAATTGTATTAGTTTTCTTTGACGACATCCTAATATACAAAAAGACATGGAAGGAACATTTGAAGCATACGGAACGAGTGCTATCCCTTCTAGAGGAAAACCAATTCTATGCAAAAATATCGAAATGCACTTTTGGAAAGAAAGAAGCGGAGTATCTTGGTCATATTATCTCAAAGGAAGGAGTCAAGGTGGAACCAAAGAATATTCAGGTGGTTAATGAATGGCCCCAACCAATAAATATTTCCAAGTTAAGAGGATTTTTAGGTTTATTTGGTTACTATCGAAGGTTCATAAAATGATTATTTAATGGCTCCGCTAACGAATCTTATTAAAAATAATACTTTTCAATGGGATAATGAAGCAGGAAAATGTTGAGGCATTGAAGCAAATTATGTATACAACTCCTGTCTTGGCAACACCTATTTTTTCAAAACCATTTGTGATTGAATGTGATGCTTTAGGGTTCAGAATAGGAGCCACCTTAATGCAAGAAGGTCACCCAATCACTTTTGAAAGCATGAAGTTAAACAAAAGAGAATAGTTACACTCTACCTATAACAATTAAATGCTTGGTATCATGCATGCATTAACAAAGTGGTGCCAATACCTATTGGGTATAAAGTTCATGATCCATACATATCATAACAACTTGCAACACTTATTTCAACAAAAAACACTAACGACTCAACAATAAAAGTGGTTAGAAAAAAATTCTACATTTGATATGGAAATCTTACACAAAAAGGGGAAGGACAACATAGTGGCAGATGCTCTATCAATTGAAAAGATGAAGAAGTATAAGTCTATGTCATATCAATGGTGGTTCTAGAATTTTTGACAAAATTCAAACTAAATATGCCAAAAATATAGAAGTTTTCTCCATACTTAACAATATTAATAAGTACCCAAAATTTGAATGGAAAAATGACCTCTTATGGTACAAGGGACAAATTTACTTAACCTCCAAATCACGTTTTAAAACCAAAGTGCTTAAAGAGTCGCATGATTGTCCAACAATAGGACACGTAGGGTTTTTCAAAACCTATTATAATGCAAGGAAATCATTTGTTTGGAAAGGTATGAATGCAGACATTCAAAAGTATGTTGTGGAATGTGACAATTGTTAGAGAAATAAAAATGATAATATCTCAAGTCTGAGTCTACTACATCCATTACATACTCCAAATCAGAAATGGGAAGAAATTTCAATGGAATTCATTGAAGGGTTACCCATGTAAGATGGGAAGGACAAAATATTGGTAGTAGTATATAGTTTAACCAAATATGCACATTTTATTGGAGTAAGAAAAAACGACTTTGTCAAAGAAACAACTGAAGTGTTTTGCAAAAATGTCTACAAGTTGCATGGTTCCCAAGGATTATTGTTAGTGACAGAGATGCCGAGTTTAAAGGGATTTTTTGGAAAGAATTATGAAAATAAATAGGAACTTCACTGAATATGAGCTCATCCTACCACCCATAAACAGATGGAAAAATGGAAATAGTCAATAAAAGTTTAGAAACCTACCTACGTTTCTTTGTAACAGGAAAGAAAAATAGGTGGTTTCAATGGTTACATTTGGATGAATGGTGGTATAATTATACTTATCATACATCCGCCAAAATGACCCCATTCCAAGCTCTCTATGGATATGAACCCCCTGAATGGAAGGATCTTGTTACGAACCAAACAAAGGTTACATCACTAAATGACCATTTAGAGGAGAATCAAAAGGTTTTTCAAATACTTAAGGAGAATATTAATGTCGCTAGAAATCGAATGAAACAACGAGCAGCTCAACATTGTACAGAAAGAGAGTTTGAAGTTAGAGAGTGGGTATATAAGATTACAACAACCCTATAAGCAGTTATCGCTTAAACAAGGAGGAAAGAACAAGCTAGCTCCAATATTTTATGGTCCATATCAAATCAATAAGAAGATTAGTAATGTGGGATATGCATTAGAATTACCAGCTACAAGTCACATCCACAATGTGTTTCATGTATCATGTCAAAATAGAGTAATAGGTCAACACCATAAGGCACAAACAATGCTTCCCTCGTTAGATGAAGAAGGTCGAATTATTTTCAAGGCTCAAGCCATAATCTATTATTGCTACCAGAGAAAAAGATTGAGAACTCGAGTAATTAAAGAGCATATTATCAAATGGAAAAATATTCTTGAAGAAGATGCATCATGGGAGTCATAACATTTCCGCCAACTACATCTTTCATGGCCATTGCTTTGAGGACAAAGTAAGGAAGAGGCAATGTAACAAATAATTAATATTAAATTAAAACACATAATAATAATAATTATTATCTATACTAAGGGTCGTAACCCTTCAAACTTAATTGCTCCAACCTTATATAAGGGGAGTAATCATTGTAAAATAATCATCATTCAAAATTTTATTCTATTCTTTTTTATTCATTTCAGATTTCTTCTTATTATCTCAGATTCTACGACCCTTAGTATAGATACTAATAATAATTTGTGTTTTTAATTTAATATTAATTATTCATTATAATTATAATGTGATCATATTTTTTTTTATTAAATCTTGTTGGCCTCTTAGAGATGAATCAATTCTATGATACCAATTGTAATATACACAAAATATGCATGGACTAAAAATACATTATGATACATAAATTTCAGTTTATGTTTGCTCCAAAAGATACAGGTTTAATAGTTCACAATACTCTCATGACTTGTTACCATTAAAATTGTTTTCTTCATATGTCTGATTGCCTCAAAATGGAAGCTATGGCGTCTGCTCATGTTGGTGAATTTGTAACATATAAATTATTAGCATGTCTCATTTCGATTATGTGTATATTTCCAACATTTACAATAATACTATTGTAATGATGTTTGTGGAGGTCCTTTCTTTTACATGATAATACTATCTCTTGTTAATATCACATGTCTTGACTTTGTTTATCCTTTATATAGTACTTCAGGTTAATATGGTTATATTAGCCAATCATAATACAAGGTTTGTTTAACCTTGATATAATACTTCAGATTAATATGGTTATATTAGGCAATCATAATACAAGGTTTAAACATAGTAACATTAACTTGTGAACTTGTGAAGGTATATATATTTTGTTTAAATAAAAATAATACCTATTTATTAACCCTAATCCTAAACTACTACTTCATATATATGTGGAATTCCTATACTACTTTGATAGTCTACCTAGTTTTGCACTTTAACATATGTATACCACGGTATAATGAAACATAATGATCGACAGTTTGTTATATGTATACCATGGTATTCCGAAACATAATGATGGAGACTTTGAATTCACAAAGAGTTATTCTCAGATGGATGCAATGTGGAAAGGTGTACCAAGTGTATATAACATGTTAGTCCTTATAAATCGATCCATTCAATGGCATGGAAATATTCCCATTGTTTAGGTTTTGGTCGAAATACTAATTCATGCTTCGTTTTTGCAACATTGTGAGCATTCACTTTGTCGATTTGGGAAACTATTGGTTTGCATTGGACCCTGTTTTTTTGCAACATTGTGAGCATTCACTTGCTTGGTGAGTTATAATTTTTTGCTTTCCATTATGTTGTTTAACTTTTATATCACTATCTCTATACTTTCATTGTGGAAAGTAAGCTTATCGAGTCAAGAATTAGATAAAAGTTTTTAATTTCTAGAACTCTTAGTTTCTTTGAATTTATGCTTAAAATTATTCATTTGGGTTATGTAAGCTAAGATTCAATCATGGACAAAATATAATTTTGGTTTTGAATGAAAATAAAAATATATCGAGAGGATTTTCCTTATGGTGTTTTTTATGGTTCTCATTCCATTTTGTCTCAGAAAGTAAGTTTTTTTTCATATTTTAATTTCAGACCAACGTTTTTTCCCCACGTCAAAACATTGTTTCATTTGATGAATTCATGTGGATTTAGTGTTAAAATTTGTAATGGAGAAAAAGGAACTTGGTCTCCAACTTCGGTTGTGGTATTTGCCTAGATAATGACTAAACCCTAATACTTTACAGGGCATTCCTCCGTGGCCAAGATAAAAAGATTCTAGTTTAATTCATTTGATTTAATTATGTTTATTTTCCAATATCGGCCATGATATTATTCTATTTCTCTCTCCATTTCCCCTCTAGGTTGTGTACTGCCGATTGCAAACTTTTCTATGCTTGGTATGGTCGACTGCCACTAGGTAAACTATTTTTAATTTGCTTTAATTTTCCTTTTGTATTTAGGAATTGTGTTGATACTAATTATGGTTTTACCCTAATATACATGGTTTTTCCCTTACTTGGATGAGAGACGAGTTCTACTATATGTCTTCTCAAAATTATTTACGACACAGTCTTTAATATCCAAAATCAGGTTGACCTAGAAACCTTGTCCATGAAGGAAAAGGGATAAGCTATCCTTTGAATTTAGTTAGTCTAGTTTAGATTTTGGCATTGCTCATTTTTTTTACTTCTTAAATCTTAGGTTAAACACACACACACACACACACACAAATTTTACAGAGTGCATAATATCAAAATTTTATTTTTGAACTATTAATTAATCTATTTAGTTACACAATGTTATTTATTGTAAAAATTTATAATTCTCTGTTACAATCTTGATATTTTTGTTCCACATATTTGTAATACTATTCTTAAAGAAACAAACAATAAAATATTGCATTCTAATTACTAAATGTTTAAATTTAGATGTTTATCTGTATAATGTAGAAATAAGTTTAGATGTTTATTTGATTCTTCCTTTTGAGCATAAATAGATAGTTACCGTAATGAATCTTATTCTTTTTCATTTCTTGCATTTATAAAAACCAAGAAATATAAACAAGAAATCTATTTGCAATAAGGATATCTATATTAAATTTTCCTTACCGTGTCACAAATAAATTAATATATTACTCATACATTTAAACACAAAAACTATAATATTTTTAGGTAACTTATCTGAAAAAATTCCTCTTAGCAATTGAATTGGGAAGGTCCATGTATTGCCCAACTGTAGGCACTCCATAGGAAAATTTAGTTGGTTTTCCTCGGAAGCCACCCCCAAGGTGACTAGCATGATGTCATTAGAAAGTAAATGTTAGGGTTTATTATTATTTTGATAGTTACAATAGGGTATACATTATAATTTTTGCAACCATAATTACTCATAGTAACTTCCCACATAACATATCTCAGTGCTTTTCAAGGAGTAAATAGAGAGTGTTTTACACTGGTGTAATCCTTCTTAGGTTCTTTTTGTTTGAATTATTGTGCCATTGATCTTCAGGCAATGAATGCAATTAGATTGTATTATTATGCGGTGTAAAGGAATGAATAATACACACTGAACAAGACAAATTTCATAGGAAACATATAAGTATTGCTCAGTATAATTCTAGTATAAAATTCATTAATCCCTACAGTATACTATGGAAATTGAACCCAAGCAGTAGAACAATTACACTCACAAAATTGCTAATCAAACATACAAAATTCCACAAAAAGGAGACTCAAATTGGAGCATAACTCAATCCTGTATTGAATGCGTGTACATAAACCAACCTCATCAAGTAATAGAATATTCAAATATATAATTACATCAGATATTCAAAAGCATAAGGATGCTATTCGAATTGGACAAAAATCATGCTTACTAAACTAGTCAAAATCCCCCATAGGTGCATACAACACTTTCCTAATCTGTCAAGATGCTCACGAATTGGATGAATCAGATGTATCAGATGATAAGTGATGGAAAGAGATCAGATCCATGCTTTTGGATGGATAAAAATAAGGAGGATGGTTAAGGAAAAAAACAAGACAATTACTCCTAGACTAGCTTTTCCCTTTTAATTCCTTAAAACTGCTGAAAAACAAGGAAGCTTTTAGAAAAAGTAGAACTACACTTTTACTATTATATAATGACAGTAAAGTTTCCAAAAATGATTCTAGGATGTTTCTAAAGCACTCCTTAAGCCATTTTTGGCATTTGTTGACTTCTGGGTGCAAGTGGATGCCAATTAGAACAGTAAGGAATCTAGGAATGAGACAAAAATGATTAATTAATGTCAAATATGGGTAACTATGGGTTTGATTATTCTAAAAACCCCCCTTAATCCTGAATTAATGTGAAAATATCATAAAAATATAGGGCCTATCAACAAGGGTTAGTCACCCTTTACATACTGTTTGTCCATACAACCAAGGAAAGAGGAAAAACCCAATGGGAAAATCCTCCCTTAAACATGGACACTAAAACAAAATTTTGGAAATTTTGTTATCAATAATTCTTCACCACATGATCAACAATCCCCAACAGTGATTTGAGATTACTGAAGGTCTTATCACAAAACACCTTGGTGAAGATGCTTGCTACTTGCTCTAAAGATGCACAGTAGAGTAGAGCTATGGTACCATCATGCACAAGCTCCCTGATATAGTGCATATGGATCTCAATGTGCTTGGTTCGTTGTCTTTAAACTGGATTAATGGATAGTCGAATGGTGCTTTGGTTGTCACAATAGATGACAGTGGAAGTCTCTGATTCAATTCCACATTCTCCAAGTATCCCTTGCAACCACAAACATTGAGTAGCTGCATTCATAGATCCTCTATTCTCTTCCTCTGTAGATGAGAGTGCTATGGAACTTTGCTTCTTACTTGACCAGCTGATTGGTCCATCTACAAGCATGAACACATATCCTAAATTATACTTTTGATCTATGTTGTCACCTGCCCAATCACTGTCATTAAATCCAACTAGCTCTAAGTCAGATTTTGTTGCATAGAAAATCCCATGAGTTTTTGTTCCTTGAACAAAGTTTAGGATCCTCTTGGATTCCCTCCAAAGGAATTCATTAGGATTATCCATGTGTCTGGAAGCCACACTGACTGCATAATATATGTTAGGTCGAGTATGTGTAAGATAAAGAAAACACCCAATCAATTGCATATACAACGTGTTATTTACCAAAGGAGAAGAACCTGCTTCTTCAAGCTTAAATCCAAAAAGGAATGGAGTTTTGCTTGGCTTGCAATCCTTCATTCTGAACTTGTTGAGTAGATCTGAATAATACTTGGAATGATGAACTTTTATTCCATGTTGGGATTGAGAAATTTAGAGACCCAAGAATTGGCTCAACAATCCCAAATCTATCATGGAAAAGGCATGGTTCATTGCATCCTTCAAGGAGGCAATCTCTTTCTTTGAACTTCCTGTTATCAATAGGTCATCCACATACAAAACAATAATCGTTAAGGAACCATGAATCCACTTCAAATAGACATTCATATTAGATTTTTATCGAACAAAATTCTGTGACAGAAAAAAGCCATCAATCTTGGCATACCAAGTCTTAGGGGCTTGCTTTAGCCCATAAAATGATTTCTTTAACCTGCACACTAAAGATGGATTAGACACAAAAACTTCAGGTTTCTGCATATAAATATATTCATTCATAGCTCCATGTAGAAAGTCACACTTCACATCCATGTGATGCACCTCCGATTACCTTGAAGTTGCAATGGCCAAAGCTAGCATTCTGGAGTCCATCTTTGCCACTGGTGAAAAGGTCTCATTGTAATCAATAACTCAAAATTGTCAGTAGCCCATAGGTACCAATATTTCCTTATATTTCAAAGGTGAACCATCAGCAAAAAATTTAGTTTTATAAACCCACTTACACTTTACTAGCTTTCTCCCTGGGGGGAGATCAACTAGTTCCCATGTGTTGTTCTTTTATAGAGAGATATATGGTTCCTTCATGGATGATTTACATATTGGATCATCTGATGCATATTAATATGTCTGAGGATCAGATTCAACCATCAAATAACACTTCTCAATAAAGAGTGGATCTTTCACACAAAGGGCATTCTCAAATGGAGATCTAGTCCTCCTAGTGTCACTAGGATGCCCAGCTAGTTACCCAGCTGCATAAATGGTCCTTGATTCCCATTTTGGTATTTTAGGGATGTTAGGATTTAAAATTAAATAATCATTATCAGACATATCAGAATCAAAAAACTCATTAGTCTCTTCACGTACAATCAGTGGTTGTGGTGATGAAGAGGACTCTCCAACTTCAACTGTTGCTAAAGGCTCTTCTTCAAATTGAACACTCCTTTCAATGAAGGATTTGTTAGTGCTCAAGTTGATCATATTTTACCCTTTTGAATCTTTATAATACCCAAAAAATAGGAACTCTTGGCTTTGGGGTTGCAAAGCCTTCCTCTTTTCAGTTGGAATTCTAGCCCAAGCCTTTGAGACAAAAATCCTGAAATGGGTCACATCTGGATTGTGCCCACTCCAAGCTTCGAAAGGAGTAATACCATCAAGATTCTTGTGAGGAACCTTATTCTAGATATAGGATGCATATTTTATTGCTTCAGCCCAAAACTTTGGTGGCAAATCTTTATATTCGATCATGCAAGTTGCCATCTCCTTGAGTGATCTATACTTTCTCTCAGCAACACCATTTTGCTGTGGTGTGTAAGGAACAAAATGCTGCATCTGGACACCCACATATTCATAATAATGGATGAAATCATACTTGACATACTCACCACCATTTTCATATCTGAGGATCATGAGTTTCCTCCCATACTGGTTCTCAACCAAGGCTCGAAAGACCTTGAAGAGGTCAAAAATTCAGATTTGTACTTTAGGAAGTAGACCCAACAATACCTGGAAAAGTCATCTATGAAGGTCATTTCATATTTTTATTGACTCATGGACATATGAGGGAATGGACCAGCAATGCCACTATGAATTAACTCAAGGGTTGCAGAGGTTCTCTCATGACTAGCTCTCTCATACTTGTCCTCTGCGTGTTTTCCTAGGATGCAACCTTGACAGATTCCCTTAGAAAACTTGATCTTTGGTAACCCTATGACCATGTATTTTTCACTCAAATATGAAAGATACTTGTAGTTAATATGGCCAAATCTCTCATGCAAAATATTGCAAGCTTCATTAGCATGAGTGAGAAGAGCTCAGGGGTTTGAGAAAGGTAGGAAATGGGAAAACTTGTATACCTTTGAATTGTGATCCACAACACCTTTTGCTATGACTTTACCATTCAAAATCTATGAGATTTTAAATTCATTGGGAGAGAAGACGACTTTATTTGGAGACTCAGTGTGGGTCATTTGATACACTAACATGAGGTTAGCAGATAGACCTAGGACATACAACACATCATTGAAGGAACCATGGTCAAGATCAATCCTACCCTTCCCCATACTATTAGTAATAGAGTCTTCTCCAAAAACAAGTTTTGGACCTTTCAAATTGTTAAGAGAGGAGAAAGTCTCCCTTGTTGAAACCATATGTATAGAAGTTCCAGAATCAATGATTAAGCTAGATGAACTTGAAGTTATAGCAATAAAAGCATGTACTCTCTCCTTGTCTTCTGAATTTGATCCTCCTTCCCTCTTTCTTATGCATTCAGGAAGGGAGATGTTCTTCTTCTCCAGTAGTTTTATTTTTCATACAAGAGCTCTCAAGATGATATCCCTTATTGCAGTATGCGCACTTGCTCATTTCTCCTTTATTCTTCTTCTTCTGGAAGTTGTTCTTGGAGCCTAAGGGATACTATTGATACTTTTCCTTGTCTCTCTTGTGCTCAGGTGTATTTTTGTATTTCTTATTTCCTTTTGAATCTACCCTCAAATATCCAACAACCAAATCTTGGTCTTTGGAAGGTTTGATGGTGCCCATCATTACCAATTTATCTTTCTCCTGGGTGAGGTATTCCATGAACTCAGTAAGCTTAGGCATCTTCCATGCTCATTATTTTAACTTAGTGGCATGGAAGGTCGAAAGAAACACTGAATAGTTAGGACCAAGCTTCGAGAGTATGGTCAATACTAGTTTCTCATCCTTATTTTCGTTTCCACATTGTTTTAATTGCAGAACTAGGGCCTTAAACTTGGAAAAGTAGAGTTGCAATGATCCGAAGCTGGTAGGACTCAAGGATATCAACTCATTCTCGAGTTTATGTCCTCTCATCTCATATTTATTTCCAAAAATATCTTAAAGCTTCTCCCAAACCTCATTTGGTGATGTCAATGCATCAAGATGGAAGAGGAGGTCTCTTGAAATGCTCAAGCACAAAAGACCATAGGCCTCATCCCTCCTGTTGTGCCATTTAATTTTCTATGCAATTGCATTGGGATCTGTCTTATTTTCCAAGGTAACCCTGTAGAGGAATTTATCTCTCAACAATATCTCCATCTCAACTTTCCATTCGAAGAAATTGAATGGAGTCAAGATGATCCTTTGAGATTGGTCCATATCTCAGCAAATGTGCCCTTCAACCGGTAAAATGCGCTTCCAGTGAATGATGTTGAACCTGCAATAGAAATACAGAAGAATATAAATTGATTTACAAAGGATTTTATACCATGTGGAAACTGAACCCAAGTAGTAGAACAATTACACTCACAAAATTGCTAATCAAACATGCAAAATTCCACAAAAAAAAGACTGAAATTGGAGCATAAATCAATCCTGTATTGAATACGCGTACATCATCCAACCTCATAAAGTAATAGGCTTTCCAAATATATAATTACATCAGATATTTGAAAGCATAAGGATTCTATTTGAATTGGACAAAAAGCAGGCTTACTAAACTAGTCAAAATCCCCCATAAGTACATAAAACACTTTCCTAATATGTCAAGATGCTCACGAATTGGATGAATCATATGTATCATCTGATAAGTGATGGAAAGAGATCATATCCATGCTTTTGGATGGAGAAAAATAAGGAGGATGGTTAAGGGAAAAAACAAGACTAGCTTTTCCCTTTTGCCTTAAAACTGCTAAAAAGCAAGGCAACTTTCAGAAAAAGAAGAAATGCGCTTTTAGTATTTTGGAATTATAGAAGAGTTGCCAAAAAATTATTCCAGGATGTTTCTAAATCTCTCCTTAATCCATTTTTTCATTTGTTGACTTCTGGGTGCAAGTGGATGCCAACTATCATAGTAAGGAATCTAGGAATATAGGAATAAGACAAAATTGATTAATTAATGTCAAATATGGGTAACTATGGGTTTTATTATTCTAACATATACAATAGTGGTACATAAAAGATAATTCAAATCATTTGGATATGATTTGAATCCACCAACTCAATCTGATTGCATGGCTAACTAGAAGTGTCTAAATCACTATCAGAGTTCACTAGATCAACTCTAGTTGTCTAATTCGGTCTCTTAATAAGTTATAATCAGTTAAAATAGTCTAACTGATGTGGTAGGTGTGAATGGGTGCCTACCCACATGCAACCATCCAATACTGGTGCTAAATAAACTGGAGGACATCTAACTAAATGTAACTGGAGCATAACTTATCTTAACTAGTCACCAACTACCAACAACTAAACAAGGTTGGTTCCGACATTCCCATTGGCTCCTAAATTGTAGGTATTGGTCTAGGAGGCACATAAACTGATCCATGAAGGTGAATTCAATTGCATTTAACCTCTATCTGTGTTCCCCACACTCTAGTGACTGGTACATGTGGACCCATTATCCCAAGTTGACCCAATGGTACTAGTGGACCCAATAATAACTAAATGACTCCTAAATTAGGATAACATAATCTAGTAGACTATTTTGGACAAGGTAGGATTATAAATCCTAACAGCCCCCCTTAATCCTAACTTGGACAATTGTGGGCCCTGGAAATAGGGCCTAAAGTCATCCAATTACAATCTAAAAGAATTAAAAAATGCTACTTAATAAACCAAGGAAATAGGGGAAAAATTCATGGGAACACCCCCCACAAATAATAAGGAACAAGAAATACAAGCTATTTTTAGGAGAAAAATCTTGCTCTTTGGGAAATAACTTGCAAAAACTCTGTTGCAATTTGCAACACTATGCAACAGTATGGTTCTTCTGTGCAGTAGCATCCTAAAGCTGTGCATGTGATCCTCTCAAAACTAATGACTATGTCTGGAAAAAATTTCCTCTTTGGAAGAAGAAGAAAATACTCAATTGAATTAGGAACATAGACAACTACAAGATGAAAACTGAATCTATGTAGAGCAACTAATATCAACTGATGAGAGAGAAAAATTGATTTAGAATTCAAACCATGCAAGGAAATCCCAATAAATTGATACATGGCAGCCTTGAACATCAAACCATGTGAGGTAAAATCAGCTCCAAGTGTTAGGAGCAAGTGTCCAGGCGAATGCATAATTTATCCATCTTTACTAGTTCTGTGAGGAGATGAGCATGTGATCAAATAGATAGGTAGAGAATCCTTGGGATTGTGGAGAGTGAATGCTTGAGCTCCATAATCTGATACAACTTCAAAAATAACCAATGATTCAAAAAATATAATATCAACAAACTCATAAGAGAAAACTAACATCAAATCCCCAACAACAAGTTTTCACACCAAAATTGATGAGAACAACTACAAGCATGACTGGAAGCTCTTGAAACTTAAAACTAGAACCAAATAAGATCAGAATAGATCCAAATAAGTTCATATCAGATCCAAGAGTGTGCTCCACTGAGATGGTAGATGCACACTTTTCCCCTTCTTCAAAACTCTGAGTATTGGTGCATTCAATCATGTAGGAATTTCCTGGAAGCTCAAGATCAATGAGAGTGAATGAATCACTCCTAAAATATGATATTTATTCCAAAACATCCAAATTATTACTTATCTACATACCATCAACATCGTTAGAGATAGAGAAATCAAATTCCTCTTCATTTTATGAAACAATCACCAATAAACTATGCACATAATTTAAAATAGAAGAATCACTGGAGAATTTTTGAATAGAATGGAAGGAGAGTTTTTCTTCAATAATAGAGATTCAAATGTCTTATTCTGGATCATCCATATGAGAATATGAGATATCAGATATCTCATAAAATTTTGGATAAACAGGAGAAGGATTCACTCCAAGGAGACTTTATTCAATTCGAATTGACTGTGTGGAAGATTCTGCTTCTTCTTCATCTTGAACAACTTGCTTTGCTGCAGAAGAGGGCACATTGAGTACATCCTTGAACTCATCATGCTAGATTTTAATAGAACCTCTCCCAGTAGTTGGGATTTGGAATACACATCCCCTATCAATGCTAGGTCCTCCTGATAGAGTGAGAGTAGTGAAGGATTCCCTGGAGGAAACCATGTGGTTAGATGCTCCAGAATCTATCAAGTAAGCCTTTGATGGAGTGAGGCCTACCTTCAAGGAATGGAACCTCTGAAATTATTCAGTATGTTCTCCAACATCAGATATATCTACACCTTTTGGAAGGTAAATATTGTTATGTTCATGGAGTTCTTTCAACTGGTCGAGGGTCTTCTTCATGCATCGACTTTCTGGATGAAATCCTCTCATACAGTATGAACATCTAGTCTTTTATTTTATGGAACCCAAGGCTCTAGTGGAAGACTTCTGATTCTCTTTTGGATTTGAATCAAAGGATCTAGGCTTCTTCCTCTTGTGCTTCCCTTTTTCTTGCACATTGGTTGAGTTTGACATCAGAAGAGCTTGGTTATTGGAGTTTTGTAGGACTCCCATTTGGACCAACTTATCCTGCTCATGTATTAAAGAATTGGAAAAGCTATCAAGTGAAGGAATATTCCAATTGGGAATGGAAGCTCTTCTAGAATGGAAGGTATAGACGAAGACAAAATAATCAGAACCAAGTTTGCTAAGCACCGAGAGAACAAGCTGCTCATCCTTCCTCTCTATTCCACACTACTTACATTACAGTGCACGAGACTTGAATTTTGTAAAAAACTATTGGATAGTCTCGAAACCGCTGGGTTGTAAGGCTATTATCTCGTTCTCCAAGTTGTGTCCCTAAAGCTCATCTTGCTTTCCAAACAATAATTTGAGCTTTTTCCAAGCTTATTTGGGAGTCTTCAATCCCTTAAGATGAAATATGAGTTCCCTGAAGATGTGGGAACAAAGGAAGCCAAATGCTTCATCCAACTGGTTCAAGAACTTGTTTTTCTCAGCAGTATGATGAGTTTTAATCTCTCTGCCCAATTGTAATACTGTACAGGCCAATATTGCACAAGAAGACTTGCATATCTTCCCTCCAATCATCATAGTTGAAGGGTGTTAGGATTCAGGTAAAGAAATATTGATAATCCATCAATTCTCCTTCTAATCAGTAAATTTCTTCAATCAAACTACATTGCACTTGTAAGAAAACACTGGCAAAAAAAAAAACGCACTATGTCAGAATCAATTCTTCCATCTCGACATGCACACTTTCCCATGTTTCGTCACACTCATAGAGACTTCTCTAAACAAATTTAGAGTTAGCAATGCACACTTTGCAAGACTTATGCGGAAACCCAGCTTTTTTTGGTATAGAATGGAGATTGGACAGACTTGAGGCTTTCCTGAGGAGGCTCTGATAACATGTTTGAATTATTGTGCCATTGATCTTCAGGGGATGAGTGCAATTATATTGTATTATTATGCAATGTAAAGGAATGAATAATACACAATGAACAAGAAAAATTTCATAGGAAATAGATAAATATTGATCAATATAATTACAGTATAGACTTCATTAATCCTAGTAGTGTACAATAGTGTTACATAAAGAAGAATTCAAATCATGTGGATAGGATTCGAATCCACCTCTCAATCTGATTGCATGGCTAACTAGAAGTGTCTAAATCACTATCAGAGTTTACTAGATCAAATCCAGTTGTATAATTAGTCTCTAAATCAGTTATAATCAGTTAAACTAGTCTAAGTGATGTGGTAGGTGAGAATTAGGTGAGAATAGGCGCCCACCCACATGCAATCATGCAAGACTGGCGCTAACTAAATTGGAGGACATCTAACTAAATGTAACTGGAGCATAACTTAGCTGACTAGTCACCAACTACCAATAATTGAAGGAGGTTGGTGCCAACAATCCTATTGGCTCCTAAATTGTAAGGATTGGTCTAGGAGGCACATAAAATGATTCATGAAGGTGCAGTCAGTTGTAGTTAACCTCTATTTGTGTTCCCCACACTCTAGTGACTGGTAGATGTGGACCCATTATACCAAGTGGACCCAATGGTACTAGTGGACCCAATAATAACTAAATGAATCCTAATTTAGGAAAATATAATCTAATAGACTAGTTTAGACAAGGGAGGATTATAAATCCTAATACCCCCCCTTTATCCTAACTTAGACAACTATGAGCCCTGGAAACAAGGATAACAGTCACCCAATTACAATCTAAGAGAATTAAAAAATACTACTTAATAAACCGAGGAAATAGGGGAAAACATTATGGGACCCCCCCCCATCCCCCCAAAAAAAGCAGGAACATGAAATACAAGCTATTTTTAGGAGAAAAAACTTCCTCTTTGGGAAATAACTTGCAAAAAATTTACTACAATTTGCAACACTATGCAGCAGTATGGTTCTTCTGTGCAGCAACATCCTAAAGTTGTGCATGTGAACATCTCCAAACTAATGACTATGTCTAGAGGAATTTTCCACTTTGGAAGAAGAAGAAAATTGTCAATTGAATCAGGAACATAGACAACTGCAAGATGAAAAATAGACCCATGTAGAGCAACTGAGATCAACTTATGAGAGAGAAAAAGTGCTTTAGAACTCAAACCATGTGAGGTAAAATCATCTCCAAGTGTTAGGAGCAAGTGTCCAGGCAAATGTAGAATGTCTCGATCTTTACTAGTTCTGTGAGGAGATGAGCATGTGATCAAAAAGATAGGTAGAGAAGCCCCGAGACCATGGAGAGTGAATGCTTGAGATCCATAATATGATATAGATTCAAAAATAACCAATTATCCACAAAATATAATATCAGCAAACTCAAAAGAGAAAACTAACATCAAATCCCCAGCATCAAGTTTGAAAGAGACTTGCGGTGCTTGATTTTTCACACCAAAATTGATGAGAACAACTACAAGAATGAATGGAAGCTGTTGAAACTTAGAAATCAAACCAAATAAGATCATATCAAATCCAAATAATTCCATATCAGATCCAAGAGTGTGCTCCACTGATATGGTAGATGCACAATTTTCTCCTTCTTCAAAACTCTGAGTATTGGTGAATTCAATCATGTAGGAATTTCCTGGAAGATCAATATCAATGAGAGTGAGTGAATCACTCCTAAAATCTTATATTTATTCCAAAACATACAAATTATTACTTATCTGTACACCAACAACATCATTAGAGATAGATAAATCAAATTCCTCTTCATTTTCTAAAACAATCACCGATAAACTATGCACATAATTTAAAATAGAAGAATCACTGGAGAATTTTTGCATAGAATGCAAGGAGAGTTTTTATTCAATAACATAGATTCAAATGTCTTCTTCTGGATCAGCCATATGAGAATATGATATATTATATATATTATAAACTTCCAGAGCCTCCAAGGAGGATTTCTTCAATTTGAATTGACTATGTGGAAGATTCTGCTTCTTCTTCATCTTGCACAATTTGCTTTGCTGTAGAAGAGGGCACATTGAGTACATTATTGAACTCATCATGCTGGATTTTAATAGAAACTCTCCCAACAACTAGGATTTGGAGGTCACATCCCATATCAGTGCTAGGTACTCCTGATAGAGTGAGAGTGGTTAAGGATTCCCTGGAGGCAACCATGTGGTTGGATGCTCCAGAATCTATCAAGTAAGCCTTCGACAAAGTGAGTCCTACCTTCAAGGCATGGAACATATCATATTCTTTAGTATGTTCTCTAGCATCAGACATCTCTGCACCTTGTGGAAGGACAATGTTGTTTTTCTCAAGGAGTGCTTTCAACTGGTCAAGGGTCTTCTTCATGCATTGGATTCTTGGATGAAAGCCTCTCATACAGTATGAACATCTATTCTTTTCTTTTCTGGAAGCCAAGGCTCCAACAAACACCCAACAAAATACTTCTGATTCTCTTTTGACTTCGAATCAAAGGCTTTAGGCCCCTTCTTGTAACACCCTAGTTTTGACCCCATGGTATTAAAATTGTACATGATGTATATATTATATTTAAATCATTGAGAGGAACTCAAGGCTAAGGCCCTGCCATTGATTTGATGTTTTGTGTATCAGTGATAAAGGTTGATGCCGATGGGTATAGTGCTAATTCAAGAACATTAAATTTTGGATATATCATGTAAATATACAATTTAATAAAATACCACATCTAGCTATGTACTGCAACGTAAGAGATGGGGGCATGATTTCATAAGGAATAGGGAGGAGATTTAGTCAAACTCCTGATCCATAGGGTGAGACCAGATATAAATGGGGGATACCATAAACCCCCAGCTACCTTTTTTTCCTCTGCACTCAACGATTAAATTCTTCCAAAAGAGCGGTTGAGGCAGCTAGTGCCTTGGGCAAAGCAAGGCATGGCAGTCGGTTATGTGACTGAGCTTGCCTGCAATCTGGGAAGCCGCATTATTGATTCTGAACCAAGTAAGCACATGGATGCGTGCCAGTCTGTGTTTCCCTAAGTCATAAGATTTTTTTTGTTTTTTTTCGGGGGTTGTGTTTATTCATTTTTTCCCATCCCGCAGTTGCAATTGTTCTGGTTGGGCATTCAGATCCATTAGGGATTTACACATTGTTCACTCTCCTGGGTCATGAAACAGGTTGTTCTGCAAGTATTTTCCTTTGATGAGACCCTGGTTGATGGTTTATAGTGTTATTTTGAACTATAGAGTGGTGTGGAACCTTGTTCTCTGTGTTACAGAGTGGAGCCCTATGTTGCCGTGTCTCCTTGTGGTTTGCTGTGATGTGCACCTTGGTTTGGGTCTGAACTGTATGCAAGACTTAGGAGTGGAAGAGACACCGAATGGGATTGATAAACCTAGTGCAGAGAGGAACCTCATGAAAAGATAAGAGTGGATGGTGAATCTTCTATGCACATCCTAAAGAGAACTGGAAGGGAAGGCATAGCCCGAGGGATTTTGTAGTAGGCCTGCAGGGGATGCTTCCTTGTGTTGGGTGTGTAGGTATTGTGGATGCTAGGCAAGATAGATATTGTGGGGGTGTCCCTTGCTCTTGAATGAGACAATAGCTTAGCCATTCTTCCTTTACAATTGCTTAGTAGTATGATAAACCCAAACACAGATTGGATTGGATGACAACTTGATAAACCCAATCAGAAATTGGCTAGGATGAGCAGCCTGATAAACCTAACTGGTAGTTGGATTGGCTATGTATTGTTGTGCATTTGGCCACATGTGATCCTTGGCTGGACAACCTGATAAACACAACTGCGAATGCTGGCTTAGCTGAGTATCCTAATAAACCCAACAGTGAGATGGCTTGGCTGTGTAGCCTGATAAACCCATCTGTTGGATTGGATGGTGCTTAATGTAAATGTTGGCTTAAATGTGTATAGTCTGATAAACCCAACTATTAGTTGGCTTGGATATGTAGCCTGATAAACCCAACAGTGTATTGGCTTGATTTCCTGTAGCTTGATAAACCCAATTGTGTGTTGGCTTGGTTGGACAGTCTGATAAACCCAACTGAAGGTTGGCTTGACTATGTGTGATATGATTTGGCTGTGTGTGAGTCTGTTGTTCCCTAGTTCCTTATGGAAATGATGTGCATCTCAGGGGTGGAAGTTTTGTTAAGAGATTAATGAACACAAATGGCCTATGGTTGAGTGGAACATTGCAGCGACATAGCTAGTTGCAGGACAACTTCATCTTGAAGATAAGTATTCTCTGTTGTGTTATTTCTGTAATGTATTTACTTATGAATATACTGATTATGTAGAATGATTATGAATGAATTGAATATGATGAATGCTTGCTAAGGATTTCAGTAGAGTTACTGTTGTTAAATGTTCCTGAATTTGCATCTGTATATTCCTTGTATTTTCAATGCATTTTGCTTATGGTCATGGAGGCTAGAATCCTAGTTATAGAGTCATAAGGCATCTGACTTAAGCATTTCCACACCCCAGAATGTTCTTATGGAAGGTAGAAGGAGGGAGGTAGAAGAGAGAAGTTGAAATAAAGCAGAATGTTAGGTTTTCCACACCCTGGGATCTGCCTGTGGAAGGTGAAAGTGGAGAAAGAGCTGAAAATTCCAAGGCAAAAATATGCTTTCCACACCCCAGAATCCACCTGTGGAAGGCGAAAGGAGAGAGGTGGAAAATGGAAAAAAGGTTAAGGTAAAAAGTTGGTTTTTTTATTTCCAAGGTTTTCAGTGGAAGGTGAAAGTCGAAAGGAAAAAAGTTGTTAAACAATTCTGTCGAAAGTTGTTTTTCCAATTTTCGAGGTCCGCAGCAAAAGGAGGAGAGGTGGAACTCGAAAGGAAAAGTGTTTGGTTCGCGGGTTTTCTGATTTCCGAGGTCCACAGTGAAAGGTGGAAAGGCAGAAGTCGAAAGGAAAAAAGTGGACAAGTCAAGGTATCGATATGTTTAGTTTTTGATTCCTGAGTTCTACAGTAGAAGGCGGGAGGCAGAAAGTGTTTGAATGACTCTGTCACACATTATGTTTCCAGTTCTCGAATTCTGCAGCGAAAGGCGTAAAAGGGAATGTAGAGGGAAGAGTGCGAAAAGGACAAGTTTAGTGCATAAAAGGTTTTTTCTGCTCATAGAATGGATATGTCAAGGGAGGAATGACTATTACAGTGGTTTTTAAGCCTGAGAATGAATGTTAGAAGATGTTACATGACCCATGACTCTATTAAAGAGATAGTAAAGATAAATTTTAAATTATTCCACATATCACTCAGGTGTATGCGCACTGGGTTCATGACATCGTGGTATATCAGAGTAGGATTAGCAGTCATGTTTCTCCTCCAAGGAGGGAGGGGACATGACATTGTGGTATCAGAGTGCAATTATAGTTGCTTTTCTCCCTTATATGCTGATGTACAGTGTTGGGGACATGACAATGTGGTATCAGAGCTATTGGTTACAACATTGGTCCTAGATGGGCCAAGTGAATAGATTTCAGAGCTATTGGTTACAAAATTGGGCCTGTATGGGCCAAGTGAATAGATTTCAAAGCTTTTGGTTACAAAATTGGGCCTAGATGGGCCAAGGGAATAATTTTCAGATCTATTGGTTTTAGAATCTAAACACTCTATTAGCATCTAACAATATGTTTATTAACACATTTTGCAGAGTCATAGTGCAGATTGGAAAATTTGGTTTTGGCTCGGCCATGAGAACCTACAACATGAATGATGCACATGATCCCTATGAACATGAAGCAGAGGCTATGGGGGAAAACATTCGAGTTGGAAATGATGAGACAAAATCTAATGGGAGAAGATATCAAGATACTCCCCCAGATATTGCAGCCACCATGAGAAGCCTAAGGGTGGATACGCAAAGTTACAAAGAAGACAATGAAAGAATGATTAAAGCTCAGGAAGAGCAGAATCAACTGAATGCAGCCATGTTGCAGATTTTGACATACATCCAAAGGCAGATGAACTCTAGGCATCATGTAGTAAATCAAGAAGGAAGTAGGAGTAGTGCCAGAATAAGAAAAAGGTATTCCAGTGAATCATCTAACTCTGAAGGATCCACTGGGGGTTCAAGCTCTTCATCTCATAGGAACAAGAGGAAGAGGTTTTACTGAAACAATTCACATGATGAATTTAAGAAGTCAAGGCCTCCTACCTTTAATGGTGAGGTAAATACTGGTCAAGAAGCTGAATCTTGGATTATTGGGATAAAGAAATATTTCCAAATCCAAGATTATTATGGAAATATGAAGGTAATGGTAGGCATATTCAATTTGAATGGAAGAGAATCCATATGGTGGGAGCACCTCAGGAAAGTGTAGAAGATTAATGATAGAAAGATCATGTGGAAGTAGTTCAAGAAGTAATTCAAGAAGAAGTACCTCTCTGATAGGTACCATGATGACAAGATTAAAGAGTTCCATGAGCTGAGATTGGGACAACTGACCATGGAAGAATAAGCAAACAAATTATTGGAGTTGTTGAGGTATGTCAGGTACATCAGGGATGATAAAGTGAAAATATAATGTTTTCTGAGTGGATTGTATCAATATTACAAAGACAGGATTGATTTTGATGAACCTAGAAATCTAGAAGAGGATATAAGGAAGGACAAGTATTGCTATGATAAGAACAAAGGAAAACCGGATGCCCATAAGTCATGGAAGGACAAGAACAATGAAAATTTTGACCAAAGGAAGAAAGGTTTCAAACCTTCTCACTTTCGAAATCAGCAAAGGAATCCATCATAAGCTGTGACTAAGCCAGCTAGAGTGATGGGAGACAGGCCAAGAGATCCAAAAGAGATCAGAGAACCACTCCAATGCTGGAGATGTGGAGAAAACCATATGCACAGGAACTGTCCACTTCGGAATGGGTATGTAAGGCAAGATCACAACATCCAAGGAGCTGAAATGGTGGGTCAAGTAGTAAGGATCGTCCCTAGAATTTATGTAGTGCTAGAGGACCATCAAGTAGATCATCAATCAATTGTGGTTGAATTTGAAGGTAATATTGTTGAGAAATCTATTTCTATTCTGATTGACCTTGGATCTACTCACAATTATATTACTCCTAGAATTGTTGAGATTTGTGCTTTTAAGAAGTTAAATCATAAAAAATCATGGTTAGTTCAACTAGCCACTGGAACCAAGAGAAAAGTTAGTGAAGTGGTAGAAAGATGTTCACAAGTCACCTATGCAGACTTAAATGTTTTGCCACTTGGTTCCTATGATATTCTCATTGGAATGGATTGGTTGGAATCTCACAGAGTTAAGCTTAACTGCTACAATAATAATTTTGAATGCATGGATGAAGAAGGAAACCCGAGGGTTGTAAGAGGCATTCCAAAGGTGACTTCTGTTAGGCATATTTCAGCAATGTAGCTAAAGAAGTTTTGTAGGAAAGGGTGCAGATTGTATGCAACCCATGTTTTGGAGGCAACACAGAATGAAACTCCTAGGTTGGAAAACTTTCATGTACTACAGGAATTCAGGGATGTTTTTCCTAATGAGATTCTAGGACTTCCTCCAAAGAGAGACATTGATTTTACAATTGACCTTGTGCTTGGAGTAGCACCAGTGTCCAAGACACCTTATAGGATGAGCACACCATAATTGCTAGAGTTGAAGATGCAATTGCAAGAGTTGTTGGAAAAGAAGTATATCATGCCAAGTGTGTCCCCTTGGGGAGCACCAATTCTGTTTGTGAAAAATAAAGATGGTACACTTGGGTTATGCATTGATTACAGCTAAACAAAATCACTATGAACAATAAATACCCTTTACCTCAAATTGATGACTTTTTTGATCAAATGAGAGGAGAAAAGGTATTTCCTAAGATTGACCCGAGGTCTGGTTACCATCAGGTAAGAATCAAAGATGAAAATATTCATAAGACAACCTTTAGAACAAGGTATGGACACTATGAGTTTGTAGTGGTACGATTTGGTATCACAAATGCACCGGCTACATTTATGTGTCTCATGAACAGTGTTTTTAGCAAGTGTCTGGAAAAGTTTGTTCTTGTCCTCCTAGATGACATTCTTATTTATTCTAAGAATGAAGAAGAGTATGAAGAACATTTGAGACTAAAATTGCAATTGCTAAGGGAGCATTAGCTGTATGCAAAGTTGAGAAAATGTGACTTCTATAAAGATAGTGTTCATTATTTGGGTCACATTATCTTAGAGGAGGGCATATCTGTGGACCCTGAAAGGATTGAGCCCATTATGAATTGTCCAACTCCAAGAAATGTGATAGATGTAAGATATTTTATGGGACTTGCAGGATACTAAAAAAGGTTCATTGAAGGATTCTCCAAAGTTGCACATTCAATCACTTCTTTGCAAAAGAAGGGGATAACTTTTGGATGGACACCAAGATGTGAGGAGAGCTTCCAGCAGTTGAAGAATCTTCTTACAAGTGCACTGATTCTAAAAATTACTGTTGTAATCTCACAGATCACATAGGGTTACCAATAATACACATTAATACAGACATATAACAGAGACAAGAGACAAGAACAAGTAAGTAGAATAATAGATTATATTATAGTGAAAGGGTCCATACAATACAGAGAACCGAACCAAGTTCTCATCTGGCTCAACAACCTAATATATATGATTTACAAACATTTACAAATAACTACCTATTGGTTCACTCAACTGACATGACCTTAGGTGGCCGACCTAATCTCTCATTAGTCGGCTAACCAACTTAATCGTCTAATTGACTAAGCCGGCATACCGACTTGCTCCTCCAACTTCTTCTCCACGAACAAAACGTTTCTTCGTCCCGAAGAAATAGGGAGGTACCAAAATTTCCTTGTCTGTCTAAGTAGTCATTCTTGTGCTTGATCTTCATGGGTTGTGAAGTATGATGGTTGGTCTCTTCTGTACACAGACTTCGACAATTGCTTCAGCTGTCACTGCCAACTGATGTTGGAAATCCGGCCAACTCCGCAATATTTTTTGTATGTCGATGGTTAGTGTAGTCAGACTTGATAAGATCGACATTTTCTCTTGAATGGAAATTTTAGCTATTCTTTCTATGCCGGGACCCATAAACTGGTCCTTTTCCTCTGCTGTCTCCAGCAATCATTTCATCTGCAGGCAGATGATGTATACTTTTTCTAAGTTTGGAATGTCTTGTTGCACCCACTGATGTGCTTCTCGCTCGAGCTTCTACAGTTTGGCTGTTTCAAGAACTGTTTGATCTTCATTTGTGCATCTGAGTGCTTCGTCAGTGCTTTTCCTCTTCTCTAGTGCTTGGATATCTTGTCGGGTCTTCCTGGTTTGCTGATAGACTTTCCCATAGTAAGCAGGCCAGTCTCGCTGTACTTATTCTGTAATGACAGACTCCTCCATGTGATCTTGCAACACATTGTATGCTTCTGCAAAGGCTGTGTGCTACTCCATCAATAGTTGAACGATTTCTTCTTTTTTCTCCTCTTTTGTGTCTTGAATTTGTGCCTGCAGCGCCAACACCATGCTCTCAAATATCTAATAAGCCTTTTTTAGCAGCTTGTCGATGTCGACCTCTGTCGGACCTGGTATCACAGACTGGACCAGGTTTCTGCATTTGTTAAGGAACTCAACTTGTTCTTTTTCCTTGTTGTCTAGCTCCTCACGTATGTGCTGGCTCCTTGTCTTTGCTTCGACTGCTAGTGTTTCCAGGAGTTGTCCTATCTCTGCATATTTTAACTTGGTTCCATCGACCGCAGTGGTCGACCCAAGTTCACTGATTTGGACCATTATTGTCTGTCCATGATGGTCCTTTTTATTTTTCTCCTTCTTCTTTTTGTGCTTCTGTGTTTCTACTTGTTTTGGACCCTGTGTACCTGCAAGAGTCAAGTCTGGATTGTATGTTTGATGGGAAATAGTGATTGATGGTATTTCTGTTTGAGTTGGTTGGATGAATGCTACATCTGGTTGTGCCTCTGGTTGGTTGGATATAGGGGGTCTAGAAGTGGATGTGGTTGGTGCAGCTGGTTGCGGTGGAGGTGGTTGTGGTGCAGCTGGTTGCGGTGGAGGTGGTTCTGGTGCAGCTAGTTGAACTAGAGGTTCTGAGTCGAGGGGTGGTGGTGATGGTGTTGGTGAATGGTCGGGTGTGATTGGATTGGTGGAAGTGTGGTCGGGTGATGGATTGTGGATCTGAGGGGGTGATTCCAGGTCGGAGAACAGTTGTTCGATTTCTTGATTTCTTGATTTATGGTCAATTTCTCGATTTATGTTGATGGGTGTGATGTTGATTGTCGTGGTGGTGATTTCCTGTCATACTGTCTTATGTTTTTTGATCTTGTTTTAGTTTTTGGATTTTCATATTTCTATAGCTTTTGTTTAACCGTTATGGTCATTTTTTTGTTTTTTTTTGTTTTTTCTGAACTGGTTTAGTTTTTGTACCGCTGTAGTTAGGCACCATTAACAAGTTTCTGAAATACTATGCCTTGTAACATCCTTAGTCGGACTGATCCATTGGTATGTATTTCTTCGACAACATAGGGTCCCATCCATTCTGTATGTAGATTTTTAGGTTTTCCTTTTACTTGACTATTGTATAGTAAAGCAAGGTCTCCTACTGACAAGTTTTTGTTTTTGATGTTTCTATCGTGCCATGCCTTTTGTTGATGTTTCTTGGTGTTGTATCACAGTTAGTCGGTGTTCTTCAGGTTTACTTAGTTGTAATAGTCGGTACTTTCTTCCTTGTTCGACATCGACATGTAAAAAATCTGTGATAATAGGTTTCTGTTGTCGAAAGTGTAGAGGAACTACTGCTTCCTATCCATAAACTAGTCGGAACGGTGTTTGGTCAGTTGAACACTTGTATGTCGTTCTGTATGCCCATAGTACTACAGCTATCTTTTCATCCCAGTCGTCTTTATCAACATTACATTTTTTGTTAATCCTTTTGTAATGTCTTGTTAAATGCTTCAATTGCTCCATTCGACTGAGGATGGTATGCTGTACTCCGATGGTGGTCGATTCAGAACTGGTATGTTAGGGTTTTAATAGTTTTATTGATAAAGTGTGTTCCCTGGTCGCTGATTAGGGTTAGTGGACATCCGAATTAGGTGATGATATTTTCATAGATAAATTTTGTGGCTATCTCACTGGAACATGTGTCGACTGGTTCTGCCTCTGCCCATTTGGTTACGTATTCGACTGCAGTTATTATGTACCTTGCACCTGTTCTTTTTGCTGGTATAGGAAATGGTCCTATGAATTCGATGGCCCAAATTTCAAATGTCAAACTTGGGTTTACTAATATCAGGGGAATTTCTATACTAGACAGGGGTCGACCCAGTCGTTGACATCTATCACATTGGCTTACAAAATTTTTGCAATCTTTGTGGAGTGTCGACCACCACAACCCTGATTGTTGGATTTTCTTTGTAGTTGTATCTGCTTGGAAATGTCCTCCTGTAGGTCCATAATGTGCTTCATACATAATATTATTTCTTTCATGTTCCAGTACGCACCTTCTGAGCATGTCGTCTAACCCCATTTTATATAGGAATCCATTTATGAGACTGTATGGTGCAACTTTCATGGCTAAGATTTGTTTCTTCTTTGTACTCATGCCTTCTGGTGCTTGTCCATATTCTAAAAACTGAGATATTTCCTCTAACTCTGTCGGGACTGCTTCTATTCGAAATAAATGTGCATCCGGTAATTCATCTTTGACTCCTATTGGTTCCTCCCCTGTGTCGATTCGGGATAAGTGGTTGGGACCGACATTTAGCTTAGCTGGTCTGACAATGACTTCAAATTCAAATTCTTGGAATAGAAGTAGCCATCGAAAAATTCTTCCATGGTGTAGAGGCTTATTTACGAGGTATTTTAGTGCTTGATGGTCAGTGTAGAAGATAAAGGATTAGCTAGTATATAGTGTCAATATTTTTGTAGTGCAAAGACCATTCCTAATGCTTCTCTTTCGGTTGTCGAATAGTTTATTTCAGCTTTGTTTAGTTTCTTGCTACTGTAAACTATAGGATAGTCCATTCCATCACCTCTTGGCTAAGTTAGTATTGCTCTTATTGCTAGGCTTGATGCATCGATGTGAACATGGAATTTGATCGACCAGTTTGGAAACCTTAGGATGGGTGCTTCAACTAGCTTTCTTTTTAGTTTTTGAAATGATATGTCACACTCCTCTATCCAATTAAATTCCTGATCATCTCTTAGAAATTCTTCCAATGGGTATGTCATGTATGAATAATGTCTTATGAATTTTCTATAGTATCCTGTATGACCAAGTAGTACCCTGACTTGTTTTGGATTCATCGAGGATTTTAAGTCGAGGATGATATTTATTTTTGCAAAGTCGACTTTAATACCTTCTTTACAGATGATATGCCCTAATAGTATTCCTATAGGAGTTAAAAATATGCACTTCTTGATGTTTAGTGCTAGTTGGATCTATCGACATCGTTCTAGCATAATTCTTATCCATTTACAATGGTCCTTTAGTGTAGAGTATATTGTCCAATCGTCAAAATATACTACCATTGTTTTGTAAATGTACTCCTGAAATGTTTTAACCACAATCCTTGAAAAGACTACAGGTGCATTTTTAAGTCCAAAAGGCATAACCCTGTAAGCAAATGAGCCAAATTCACATATAAATGTTGTTTTTTTCTGATCTTCTTTGGCTATTGGTACTTGATTATAACCTGAGAATCCATCTGTAAATGAATAGCATCCATGTCCTGCTACCTCATTTAAGATTTCACCTGCATAAGGAGTTGGAAATGGGTCTGTTAATGTAACTTTGTTGAGTTCTCTGAAGTTGACACAGATCCTTAGCTTGGTTGGATCATGTTTCTTTGGTTGAACCACCATTGAACTTGCCCATTCTAATTGGTCAATAGGGTAGATGATTCCTGCTGCAAGCATGTTATCAATCTCTTTCTTGACTATCTCTTTGTATTTGCGAGCTAGTTTATATGGTCATTTCTTGACAGGTCGAACATCAGGTTTTATGTCGATCTTCATTTCGCCCATTTCATGTACTGGACCTTTAATATCCTTATAGTCTCTAGAAAATACATCCTGAAATTCTTTTAGTAGGTTTGTGATCTCTGTTGTTTGTGCTTCAGACCAGTAGTCTCCAATTTTTTCTATTTTTGGTCGATCATCATTTGATATGTCAACTTCTCTAGTTTTGAATTTAGCATCTAACCATTTCGGTGCTTTAGATTCATTTATTGGTTGAATTCCTTTCTTAAAATGTGAGAATGTGGCAGGGAAGTCTGCTGCAGTCATTCGGTCATTATCCTCCTTGTCGGTTGTTTCAACTTTGAGTACTGTGCGAATAGGTTTGGTCGTTTTGACATGATTTGATTTCCATCTAAAGATTTTCCCTTCCAACTTTTCATTTTCCAATTGTAGTCTTGTTGACTGTGGTAATGTCCCAGTTTGTATATTGTTATAGTTTATTGTCAATTAGTTGTCCCTTAGGGTTTTGTTTTCTGTTGGTTGTACAAATTCTTTGATCTGTTTTGCAGTTTCGACTAGATTCTCATTTTGGGGTTCAAAGTTGAAATCTTTGATAAAATTTTCTCTAAGTTCATGCCATAGAAATGTTTCACCCCGAGCTTCTTCCATCTTGTACCATTTGTTTGGTAAGTCGGTGAGTGTTGATGGAAATAAGTGTGGCCATGTGCGTTCATCCTTATACCCCCGTATTCTCCATTCTTTTTCACATATCTTTATATGGTTTTCTGGATCCTATCCTTGGGTAAATATAGGTATTTGAGCCTGGTTGGTTAACTTCTTTCCTCCAAACCTTTCTACAAAATAAGTCGAAGTTGTTGTTCATGTCCGTAGTCTTGACTGATGGGTATCACACCATCTAGCAACTTGTCCTGTAAAAGTTTCTACTAAACTTTGTAGTCAGTCATGTTCACCGATGCTCTTAGATACTTGATCTACATGCATAACTGGTGATTCTCTTTCTTTATACCTTGGGATTTTTGTGGTATTTATATTTTTTGGTTGCAAGGTAGGATATTCCCTAATTTTATTCTCAAATATTTTTGGGGTGCTAGACACCACAAAGAATTGTTTGACTGGTTTCTTCTATACTTTTTGAATAGTCCAACATCCTATTGCTTTTGTTTCATAGTTTTCAACCTCCCAATCATATAGTTCTGCATCTGAATTGCATCCTACTGAGTCTTGGTTTCCTAAGTAAATTTCACCATATGTATTAGGTTCTGTGTAATCTTCATTATACTGTATCTAATATAGTTGTCGAATGTCAACTTCTTCATCAATTGGTTTTATCCAAGGTTCTCCTTGGGATGGATGAATAGGTACTATGAATTTTTTGTCCATTCCCCTTTAATTTGATTCTTTCTTTGTCTAAGGATATCGAGGCTTTCATTTTTCTCCCCCAAGGTGGACCTACTAACACTCAGAAGGAACTGGATCCTTCCTTAGGGTCAATAATTTCGAAGTTGACTTTAGTCGATATACCTTTTATCGTTGTGTCGACATTTTTCCAAACTCCAATAGGTTGAATTAGGCCTTGGTCGGCCAGTTTCAGGTATATGCGCAATTCATATAATCGAGGTCTTCCTAACTGTTCCCATGTGTCTTGAGTCATAATATTTACTTGTGATCTGAAATCGAGTACAACTTGTCGGACATGGTATCCTAGAATTTCCAAGTCGACAAGTGGGTCGGCATCACTTTTATCTTTTTGGTTTAAGCTGCAGATATTCTTTGTTTGTTTTTTCGATGTTTTTGTTGTGTTTTATTTTATATAGTAAGTCAATGAATTGCGATATTGTTTTATCTTTTTGTACCAACTGTATTAGCTCTTTTACTATGTCCTTTCGATTATCATCTTCTTCTTCCTGTCGAGTAAATTCTCTAAATATATTTTTTGCATATTTATATATTTGTTTTTCTTTAACTGGGTCAAGATAAACATTTTTTTCTTTTATCTTGCTTATTTGGGGGTTATCATTCCTAGTTTTCGTCCCTTGTCGGGTTACGATATGTAAATTATTTGTATTGATAATATCATGTTTTTGTACACATGAAAAGACATTAACATTCTTCTTTTTATTTGTCTTTTCAAGCATAAGAGGGAAATCCCCTAATGAGTGATCCCCTACACCACAACTAGTACAGAATTTTAGGTAAGTCCTGTCCTTGTATGGATAGTTTGCATGTCGGTGTCCTTCCTTGTAACATTGAAACATTGGATGGGCTGATGTGGTAACCAGCGTTTGTACCGACGACCTTCATACCTTTGATTATTTTGGTCGTTTTTCTCATTGTTCTGTGCAATTACGTTGGTCTGATATACTGCCTGATAATTTTGTCGATTCTTTAGATTCAGGTGGTAGTTGGAGGTGTTGTGATTCTTAGTTTCACAGATTGTGCACCATGATGCTCTGCCATTCTTCATGTTGAATGGGCAATATTTTGTGGTATGCTCTTCATGCTCCTGGCATATGTTGCAGAAACATTTTGTTTGCATAAATCAAACATCTTGTCGGCTAATATTCTGTCGGCAGTTGTCCTTTGAATGTTCGACTATTGAGCACTTCATGCACCAAATATCCTGAATCTTAAGGTTTAGCTTTTTTAGAGATTTATGCATGATCTCAAGCTGTTCCTCCAGTTTGTGATCTGTGGAGTATGCTGGAATGTCTTCATCCATTTATACTTGTAGAGCTTTTGTGAGCGCATATTCATAAGTTTTGAATGTCTCCAGACTTATGTGTCGACTAATATTCCGTGACAGACCTACAAGAAACCACTGGATTAATAGTTGCTCATCAATGACATAATCCAACTGGCTGAGAAGGTCTTTCCAGCATTTGTCGTAGTCGCAGACAGTTTGTCCTAGGTTTTGTGATGTTGTCTTTAATTTATTTGCTGCCAGATGTTTTGCATCTGGAGTTTTAAAGAATGATAGAAGTTGTGCTTTGACTTCGGCTTTAGTTTCTCGAGGAGTTCTCTCAAAAAAGGTCATATACCATGTTAATGCCCTTTTCCTCAAGGCACTAGCGAACTGCGCCATTTGTCTGTCTTCATCCATAACTTGGTTCACCTCCCAAGTTGACTCACAGACAAACCAATGTCGTCTAGGGTCCTCATCGCCCTCATATAGAGGGATGTGTGCTATCCCGTGACCCATGTCGAAGTCACTATCACTGTCTTCCTTAGGAGGTGGCGGTGGTGGGGATAGTGGATTATTTTTTTTATTCTTCTATGCAGAACTATTGTCGATAGAACTCTTGTTTCTGTCGATTTCCTTGGTTGTCGTTTCTTCTCCAACAAGTAGTCAGTCACTGTCGACTTCTCCCGTCGATGTCCAACTGCAATTATTTGTCTGTAGCTCCAAATTTTCTGTATCTTCCAAAGTTGTATTTGGCAGGGGGGTGCTCCTTCATGTGTCAGGTAAAGTAAGTGGATACTTTGGTTGGAGGGTAACGCTTGAAGCATGACCCAATTTCCTTCTTCTAGTCAATGGATAATTAGATGATTATCATCATTTCTCTCGTCGTCTAGTTGGATCCAAATACCAAACCCACCAGCTCCTAGTCTGAGGTCCTCTTCAATAATTGTTTGTATCTTGGTACTCGGATTCATTAGAGATAGAGGCCTTACCTCCTGGGGGACTTCTAATTGGAGAGCTTCGTGCTGCTCTATCCACAAATCTTCTTCTATAGGGGATGCTTCTTCTTCCACGCCTTCCTCATGTCGGTCATGACCCGACTCTGGTAGATTTCTCTCTTGGTCTGTCACCCTAGTGCTCATTCCTCTTTGTAGGGATATAGGTCTTTCTCTTCTCTCTTCCCTTCTTTGCAACCTATTCTCCCTCTCTATTTTCTGAAAGTCTACCATACCTTTATGTGATACTGTCCTTTCGATTTCCCTTTTAGGTTTACTTTTCATTGCTGGTGAATGGTTTCTCTTTAGTCAACTAGAATCCTCTCCACTTTACCCCGACATACAACCAGCTACCCCCCCCATTGCCTACCTGATGCTTTAGAAAGCGTGGATAGTTCTGTTCACTTGCTTAGGAAGTATTCCCACTCCCTTTCGGCAATGAATTTTTCCCACTTCTTTTGTTTCTCCGCCCAGTTAGTATTTTGTGGCGGTTCGCGTAGTAATGGACGAGGTTCAACGATATGATCTACTCCTTTCTCGATCAAAAAATTGAACAACAAGGTCGGTAAGGAACACAAGAATTGTTCGGTAAGGTCTGTGTAGAATTTATTTTGGATAGTTTCCACCAAAGTTCTTTCCTCTACGGCTTGCTCCTTGCAGAATTTGTCGACGATCTTTTCAAACCACTCGGACAGGTTGGTTCTTCCCCCTTGAATCAGTTTGTCTAGCAGCTGTTGGTCTTTAATCGCTTCCGGCTTTTTCATCCAGGAGTTTCTTCAAAAGATGGGGCACTGATTCTACAAACTTCTCATGAGTCTCAGTAAAGAACCTTTCTTTTGCTTGAGCAGTCGTTAATATGTTTCTTTGTGCGTAATTTTGCAAGTAGTTTTCTATTTTACACTCCCACCAGTCCTTAATGTCTTGTTCTGATATCATCTGCTTGTATACATCTCATACATGTACTACCGGCAATGGAACCAATGTTGTAATCTCATGGATCGAATAGGGTTACCAATAATACACATTAATATAGACATATAACAGAGACAAGAGACAAGAACAAGTAAGTAGAATGACATATTATATTATAGTGAAAGGGTCCATACAATACAGAGAACTGAACCGAGTTCTCATCTGGCTCAACAGCCTAATATATATGATTTACAAACAGTTACAAATAACTACCTATCGGTTCACTCAACCGACACGACCTTAGGTGGCCGACCTAATCTCTCATTAGTCGACTGATCGACTTAGTCGGCATACCGACTTGCTCCTCCAACAATTACATGTCCAAAAAAAGACTTTGTGGTGTGTACTGATGCATGTAATCAAGCACGTGGAGGATTTATTATGAAAGACAACCATGTGGTATGCTATGAGTCCAGAAAGTTGAAGGAACATGAGAAGAACTATTCTACTCATGAATTATAACTTGCAGCCATAGTACATGCTATCAAGATGTGGAGGCATTACTTAATGGGCAGAACATTTGAGCTAAGGACATACCATTGTGGTATGAAATACTTCTTTGATTAGCCAAATTTAAATGCTAGGAAAGCTAGATGGCCGAATTTTTTGTGTGAGTTTTATTTTGAAATCAAACACATAAAAGGAAAACAAAATAAAGTGGTTGATGCACTCAACAGAAAGGTGCATGAAATTCATGTGGCATCTCTTAGTATTTTCCATTCAGATTTTAGACAACAGATTGTTAATCATACTGCCGAGGATGAAATGTATGTGCAGATAAAGGACAAGTTGCAACAACAAAGTATTTAAAATAAGTATGAGGGATATAAATTGGAATAAGATGACCTTCTTACCTATAAGAACAAAATTTATATTCCAAATGTGGCAGACTTGAGTAGAATTGTTATGGATGAAATCCATCAAGCTCCATATTCTGGTCACCCAGGATATCAGAAGACAATTGCTACAGATAGAAAGCAGTAATTTTGTTCAGGAATGAAAAAGGACATTGCTGAGTATATTTCTAAGTGCATGAAATGTCAGCAGGTGAAGGTTGATCATCAATACCAAGCAGGTTTATTGCAGCCTTTTCCAGTCCGAGAATGGAAATGGAAGTTATTTCCATGGATTTTATTACAGGATTTCCAATGACTTGGAGACAACATGATTTCATCATGGTTGTGGTGGAAAAGTTGACAAATGCATCACATTTTATACTGGTTAAGGCCACATATAAGACTATTTCCATTGCAAAAATATTCATGAAGAATATTTTCAGATTGCATGGATTTCCTAGGGCAATAATCTCTAACAGGGATCCCAAGTTTACTTCCAAGTTTTGGAAGGGTTTGTTTGCACATTTGGGTACCAAGTTAAACTTCAACACTGCCTATCATCCTCAGAATGATGGAAAGACAGAGAGGGTGAATCAAGTGCTTGAATACATGCTTCACGTGTATGTGATGGACAAACCAACCAAGTGGGAAGATTATATACACTTGGTAGAGTTTGCATATAATAATGAACAACAAGCATCATTGGGAATGATTCCAGATGAATCCTTGTATGGAAGAAGGTGTAGGACATCGGTGACTTGGGATAATCTAGTAAATAAGATTGTGCTTGGTCCATAGTTGCTCAAGGAAATGGAGTAGGAGGTTGCAAAGATCAAGCAGACAGAAGAGCTATGCAGATAAGCATAGAGTGCATAGAGAGTTTAGTGTTGGGGATCATGTTTACCTCAGAGTGAGGCCAAGGAATATTTCCTTGAATCTTGGAATTTGTTCCAAGCTGTCACCTAGATATTGTGGGCCTTTTGAAGTTCTTGAAAGAATAGGTCCAATTTCATATATAATTGCATTTCCTGCTAGCATTAGAGCTCATAATGTTTTTCATGTTTCTTTTCTTAAGAAATATGTACATGATCCTAACGATGTGATAAATTGGGATGTGATTCAGGCGGAACTCGGGGGAGAGTTCCAAATCAAGACTTTGTGTATCCTCGATAGGAAAGTCACAGTGCTCCAGAATCGATCCGTTGGATAGGTAAAGGTGCAGTCGAAGCACTACGGTCCGGATGAGGCTACGTGGGAGTTGGAGGATGCTATGCGATTAGAACATCCAATTTTTTTCAATTTTGTAAAGCACTAAGGACAATGCTAATGAAGGGGGAGGGGAATGTAACACCTCGGTTTTGACCCCATGGTATTAAAATTGTACAGGATTTATATATTGTATTTAAATCATGACGAAGAGATCAAGGCCAAGTCCCTACCATTGATTTGGTGTTTTGTGTATCAGTGATCAAGTTTAATGCCGATGGGTATAGTGCTAAGTCAGACACACTACATTTTGGAGATATCATGTAAATACACAAATTAATAATATACTGAAACTAGCTATGTATTGCAATGTAAGAGATGGGGGCATGATTTCACAAGGAATAGGGAGGGGAGGTAGTCAAAATCCTGAGCCATAGGGTGAGACCAAATGTCAATGGGGGAACCCATAAAACCTCGGCTACCTTTTTGTCCTCTTCACTCAACCATTAAATTCTTCCAAAAGAGCGGTTGAGGAAGTTAATGCCTTGGGAAGAGCAAGGCATGGCAGTCATTTTTGTGACTGAGCTTGCTTGCATCTTGTAGCCTGCAGTCGGGGAAGCCGCATTCTTGCTTCTGAAGTAAGTAAGCACACGGATGTTTGCCAACTCGTCTTTCCAAAATTCATGAGAAGGTTTTGTTGTTGTTCGGGGGTTATTGTTGTTCATTCTTCCCCATTCTATAGTTACGATTGTTCTGATTGAGCATTCAGATCCATTAGGGATTTACACATTGTTCAATCTCCTATGTTGCATAATGGGTTGTTATGCAATTATTTTCCTTTGCTCAAACCTTGGTTGATGGGTTATAGTGTTATTTTGAACTATAGAGTGGTATGAACCCTATTATCTGTGTTATGGAGTGGAACCCCGTGTTGTTGTGTCTCCTTGTTGTTTGTTGTGATGTGCACCCTAGTTTGGGTCTGAAATGTATGCAAGAATTAGGAGTGGAAGAGACGCCGAATGGACTTAACAAACCTAGTGCAGAGAGAAACCTCACAAAAAGATAAGAGTGGCTGGTGAATCTTCTATGCACACCCTGAAGAGCACTGGAAGGGAAGGAATATATTGAGGGACTATGGAGAAGAGAAGGGGATCCTTCCTTGTGTTGGGTGTGTAGGTATTGTGGATTCCATGCCATATAGACCTTTCGGGGGTGTCCCTAGCTCCTTAATGAGCCACTAGCTTAGCCATTCTTCCTTTCCACTGCCTTAGCATCTTGATAAACCCAAACATAGCTTGGCTTGGCTGATAGCCTAATAAACCAAATTGTATATTGGATTGAATGGGCAGCATGATAAACCTAATTGTATATTGGATTGGCTAGGTAGCCTCATAAACCCAATAAAAAATTGCCTTGGATAAGAAGCATGATAAACCCAACTGGTAGTTGGCTTCACTGTGTCTTATTTTGCATTTGGCCATGTGTGATCCTTGGATGGACAACCTAATAAATCCAACTATGAATGCTGGCTTGGCTGAGTAGCCTGATAAACCCAACAGTGAGATGGCTTGGTTGTGTATCCTAATAAACCCATCTGTTGGCTTGGCTGGTCCTTAATGTAAATGTTGGATTGAATGTGTACAGTCTGATAAACCTAACTATTAGATGGCTTGGCTATGTAGCATGATAAACCCAGCAGTGTATTGGATTGATTTCAAGCAACCTGATAAATACAACTATGTTTGGCTTGGTTGGACATCTAGATAAACCCAACTAAAGGTTGGCTTGACTATGTGTGTGATATGATCTCACTGTGTGTGAGTTTGTTCCCTAGTTCCTTGTGGAAATCATGCCCATCTCGGGGGTGGCAGTTGTGTTGAGATATTAATGAACACAACTGGCCTATGGTTGGGTGGAATGTTGCAGCGACATAGCTAGCCGCGCGACAACTTTATCTTCAAGATAAGTATTTTATATTGTGTTATTTATGCAATGTATTTGCTTATGAATATACTGATTATGTAGAATGATTATGAATGAATTGAATATGATGAATGCTTGCTAAGGATTTTAGTAGAATTACTGTTGTTAAATGTTCTTGCATTTGCATCTGTATATGCCTTGTTTGTTCAATGAATTTTGCTTATGGTCATGGAGGCTAGAATCTTGGTTATAGAGTCAAAAGGCATCAAACTTGAGCATTTTAGCACCCTAGAAGGCGGGAGGCAGAAAATGGGAAAAAGGTTAAGGTAAAAAGTTGGTTTTTCGATTTCTGAGGTCCACAGTGGAAGGTAGAAAGGAGGGATTTGGAAGGCAGAAAGTCGTTAAACGATTCCATCAAAATTTTTTTTTTTTAATTTTTGAGGTCCACAGCGGAAGGCGAAAGTCAAAAGGAGGAAATTCGAAATACAAAGGGTTTGTTTCGTGGGTTTTCTGATTTTTTAGGTCCATTGCAAAAGGCAGAAAAGTAGAAGTCAAAAGGAGGAAAGTGGATAAGTCAAGGTATCGATATGTTGAGTTTTCGATTCCTGAGTTCCATAGTGGAAGGCGGAAGGTGGAAGGAAAAAAGTGTTTGAATGAATTCATCGCACATAATGTTTTCGATTCCCAGATTCTACAGCAAAAGGGAAAAAGGGGAATGTAGAGGGTGGAGTGTGGAAAGGATAGGTTCAGTGTGAACAAGTTTTTTCTGGTCATAGAACGGATCCGTCAAGGGTGAAATGACTATTACAGTGGATTTTAAGCCCGAGAATGAATGTTAAATATGTTACATGAGCCATGACTGTGTTAATGAGAGAGTAAAGATAAATTTTAAATTATTTTGCATATCAATCAGGTGTATGGGCATTAGGTTCATGACATTGTGGTATATTAGAGGAGGATTAGCAGTCACGTTTCTCCTCCAAGGTGGGAGGGGACGTGGAATTACAGTATCAGAGTGCATTTGTAGTCGTGTTTCTCCCTTATATGCTGATGTAGAGTGTTGTGGACGTGACACTTCCCCTTGTGCTTCCTTTTAGATTGTGCATTGTTGATTTCGGCATCAGAAGAGCTTGGCCATTGGAGTTTTGGAGGACTCCCATTTGGACCAACTTATCTTGCTCCTGTATTAAAGACTCGACAAAGCTATCAAGTGAAGGCATCTCCAATTGGGAATGGAAGATCTTTCGAAATGGAAGGTAGAGACGAAGACATAATACTCAAAACCAATTTTGCTTAGCACTGAGAGCACAAGCTACTCATCCTTCCTCTCTATTCCACACTACTTACATTGTAACGCAAGATACTTGAATTTTGTAAAAAATTGCTAGATAGTCTCGAAACTACTGGGATGTAATTCTGTCATCTCGTTCTCCAAGATGTGTCCCCTTTGTAATATCATGGTCCTTATTTAGTGGAAACTTGCCCAGTGAATTTTTGGAATTATGTCAGTTTATTTACATAATGAAAAATCTTATTTACAATCATCAATATCAAAATTAATAATATCTCATTCTAGTTCACAACCGAGTCATAAAATTAAATAACAATTATCTTGTTAATAATTAAATAATCACTTCATATTTTAAGGGTAACACCCTAGGGTATTACATTTTCTTCCTATTATAATAACACCATCCTCAATGTTTCTTGTTCAACAAAATTTGAAGTATGGAATAGAAATGGTTATGTTTCCCTCGTAGAATGTTCCATTTTTGAGGTAGGATCCTCAGGTGAAAATTGTTTCCATTGCACCTTTACCTAGGTGATAAATTTGATTCCAATGCATCATTATTCTTGTTTATTATGTATAGGGGTTCTAGCTAGAACTCTCCCTATGGTTTCACTTGTATCACATCCCAATCAATTACATGGTTAGGGTCATGAATATACTTATTTAGTAAAGAAACATGAAAAACACTGTGGACTCTAATATTAGCTGGCAAAACAAGTTGATAGGACACTAGTCCTATTCTAGATAATAGTTCAAAGGGTCCACATAATCTAGGAGAAATTTTAGCACATTTCCCTAGATTCAGTACATTTTTCTTTTTGTATTTATTTTTAAGTAGACATGCTCTTCAACTTGAAACTCTTTATTAACTCTCTTCAAATCTACATAACTCTTTCTCATGTCTTGAGCTTCTTTCAAATTTTGTTTAGCTTACTTTACTTCCTTTTCCATTTCTTTAAGCATATCAAGTTTGAGCATAAACCTGTTTATAGGGTTATTCCAACTAATAGGAGTGTTTCATTTTCTACTATAAGGTATCTCAAAAGGACTCATATTCAAAGATGTATGAGACCCATTATTATAAGAAAATTATATAAGATGAAAGTAATCATCTCACCTAGTAGGCTTGTTCATAACATACATGTGACTCTAAAATCTGATTTTTTTGTTCAATTTGTCAATCTGTTTGAGAGTGATATGCGATAATGAAATTCAATTTAGTACCCAGTCCTTCAAATAGTTCTTTCCAAAATTTGGAAGTGAATTTATCATCTCTATTAGATATAATGGTAGTGGGTATCCCATGAAGTTTAAAATTATCCTTCATACGATATTCTACAATATTCACTGCTTTATAGGTTGATTTAACAGCAATAAAATGAGAAGATTTAATTAATTTGTCTCAACCATAAAGGCATTTTTTTATTGTTTTTTTAGGTAATCATGTAATGAAATCCACAAAAATTACATCTCATTTCCATTCTGGTAATGCTAGGGGTTGTAACAAACCAATCATATGTTGGTGTTCCAATTTTACATGTTGACACTCGATACATTTTGTAAAGTGCTATGCTACATCTTTTTTCATTCCCATCCAGACATTAACCCTTTCTATAGCTATAATCATATTTTGATATCCCGATTGACTTAAGTAAGGTTGTTCATGATTTTCTTGCATAACAAGAGTCCTTAAGGACAAAAGTTAGGAATGTCAACCCTAATTTTCCAGAAAACTAACACTTCTTTATTTAGATTATAACCCACAAATTTTGCTTCATATAACTATTGTTGTAATTTGTTTCTTGTTTGAAGTAAATATTCATTATTCTTTAAAGATTCACTGATTTTTGAGTTGTGAATTGGAGTTACAAGTGCTGATGGTTGTCATATGAATGATCTATATACTTCTACTGATAGAATCTACCACTTTATCCTCCTTTCCTTTAATATGTTTAATCTAGAAGTCAAATTCACTGAAAAAGGATAACCATCTAAATATCTAGCATTTAACTAAGTCCTATCAAATATATATTTTAATTCAATATGGTCTATCATAAGTATGAATATTTTCCCTATCATATAATGACACCACATTTTAAATCCACGAGCTATTACGGTTAATTCTAAATCATGAGTTGCATAATTACTTTCATGTTCTTTCAATTTTCAAGACTCATAATACACTACATGATTTTCTTGTAAAAGCACTCTCCCTAATCATTCTTTACATGCAACATTGCAAACTACAAAATATTTATAGGACTTTGCGAATTTTAGTATAGGTGTAATAGTAATATGATGCTTAAGAGGTTGAAAGCTCCTTTCATGATTTTATTACTAGATAAATTTCACTCTCTTATGTAAATAGGTTACAACATAAACTAGGTTAGAGAATCCCTCAACAAATATTCTATAATAGTCAACAAGCCCATAAAAAATCTTATCCACTTTCATTTTTGGGATTAGGCTATTCCATAATAGATCTTATCAAGATCCACTACTATAAATTCTTCTGAAATATTATGCCTTAAGTCTCGAATTTGATTCCCATAAAAATCACATTTATTAAAATTGGTATAGAGCCGACGTTCTCTCAATTTTAGTAGGACTATTTGAAGATGTTCCTCATTCTCTCATTCAATTTTGGAATAGATAATTATATAATCAATAAAACTAATACAAACTTCTCCAAATAATATTTGAATATAGCATTCACAAGACACATAAAAGTATTTAGTGCATTAGTAATGCGAAAATGCATGACTACAAATACATACTAGCCTTATATTGTTCTAAAGGTTATCTATTATATCTATTCATATTTAATATACACTTGATGATATCTTGATCTTAAATCAATATTAGAAAATATTGTTGCTCTTTTTTTTTGTAAGTAAAAAAATATTATATTAACATAGAAAAGAGATACAGGGCTTCCAAAACATCAACACTACAAATTATCAATGAATGATAGATTCCAACACAGACCATCCATCGAAAAGTGAAGTCTACAAACTCCCATATTAATCCCTTACAAAATAGAAACTGATACATAGGTACTTGATTTCCCTTATAGTGTAAACCCATAACTCCATTTCCCCATTACATGCGAGAAGAAAGTAAAAAGGAACCTAGAACAGACATACAAGCTGAAAGCAACTCAGATCAAGGAGCCATTGAAAAAACCAGGTTCAAACTTAGAAGTCCTAATGCCCCACCAGATTATGCAAGAGATGCCCTTCAGGGACTGACGATTCTCAACTCATGTGTCCAACAGAAGGAGCCGGTGGGAGAATCCCAATATCCTCCAACACCGCATCCATATTTGCATTTAGGAAACTGGTATCCGCATGGTGCTCCTTCCATCATTAGACCCATGTGGTGTCCCCTTCCTCTTTATCCATACGCTCCCATATAATGTGTCCCATGAGGTTCTTCATAACCCAAAAGAGAGCCACTGTCCTCTAATAAATCCCAAAGCGAGCTTCCTTATTTCGTTGGTCCATTTCCTAGTCTTCGATCCCCTTTCTTTTTGAATTAAGCATCCCCTCATCTAGTTGCTACCAAAGTTCAGATTCAATACCAGTAAGCCATTCTTGAACCTCCGAAGGAAGACCCAACTGAATTTTTTTTCCTCCCATGTGACTTTCTTCTAGGCCCTCACAATGTGTTTATGGGTGACTGAGGGATGCATACCGACCGAGGGATGGCCACCGCAATCCATCTTGGTTGCCTTACCTTTTTCTATCCTTGGTCATGGAATTACCCAGCTCCATATCACCGCTAATAAGTAGGAGATATTTAGTTAAAACCCACCACCTTTGCATCCAAATAAAGGAAATATTACCACATAACTTCAAGGACGTCGGACAATTGGAGATATAAAGCAACTACCCACTTTCCATAATGATTGCAGGCATATAATAATTGCATTAAATTGTCCTCTAGTCCTTTCTATCCATAAATACTTTCCTTGAAAGACAATATTTGCCACTCCTTGAATTGAAATCCCATCCCACAGATCGCATCAGGGAAATAACATCACACGTGAAACCAACCATGCTATTTGAAGGGAGAAGTCCCATCCAACCAATTCCCCCATTCATCGTACTAGTTGGATGACAGACACTTGTCTCTATCATGGGATGCCATGAGATTCCATGTGTCCAGATACTCCTATCCATATTTATCATTGAGCACCCTTTGTTGGCACAATGCACCAAGTGTCTCATCCGACAATTCGTCCCAAGCATGTCCGATGCACACCTATAGAGCCTCCGTACCTATGTTAGCAAGGATGTCCTCCACCTAGTTTCCATTACAGTGCCTGTGGCTGAAGGATAAGACTCTCATCATGCTAACCAACCCTTCCACCTGCTCCAACCTATACTCCAGCCACCAACTAGTCAAAACCTTGGAGTGAGACATGCCATTGTGAATTTTCTCTGCCATACAAATAACCACCTATGAGTCTCCTTCCACCACCAAAAGTAATCTATTTTTGGTGTTGATAAAGGTCTAAACCATGTATAAGGTCATCAAGTCCTGTAACATTATTGGTATCATGTCTATTTATGCCGTAAAAAAATATCTTCATCTGCCCCTCATGATCCTGGATAATCCCACCAAAACCAGACCACCTTGGATTACCCTTGGAGGCACCATAAAAGTTTAGATTAAAGCACCCAGAGGATGGAAGGTCCCAATGAGTCTAGGCTGAGCTTCCGAGGGGGGATGCTTGCAGAGGCCCAAACTTTGTATCGACCCTTCGATCCCCCAATTTCTCACGATGAGGTTTTCCATTCCCTATTCTTTCCAATCTGCATCGCCCTAAGACCCAATCCGGATGGTTTCCCAAACTCTAGCTTCATTTTATGATGTGTCCCTAAAGGTTCATTGGTTGTTCTCTTTCTAGGTCTCCCAAACAACAAAGCTGGGGTAAATACTCCAAATTTGGTTGACAATCATGTTTGAGAAGGGGTCCTTTGGCCAATTTCGCAGGGTGAGATCCGATCTTCCCTTGATTCTGCTAGAGCGACAAAAATACATCGAAATATTGTCCTAGAAAGAGTTGGGGAATGGGTAATTATCCAACAAATAGTCAATAATTTCTGCATCTTGTTTGCATAAAAAACATTGGTAAGGCCCACAAAGCCCTCTTTTTTACAATTTTTCTCTAGTTAAAATTCTTCTTCTTAATAGTAGCCAGAAGGAAATTGAGATTTTGGGACATAAGTTGGTTTTCCAAAGATTCTTCTAGGAAGGGTCTTTTGGGTCTCGAGTAAATCATCCTTTAATTATATAAGCTTCTTGGATGGAAAAGGTTCCCCTGGGGGTCATTCCCCATCTTAATTTGTCTTTCCAATTATGTATGCAAATCTTCCAGTCTTGAAGAGATTCCAAAATCCTTGTTACCTCATACTCATTCCCATATTGTTCCCAACCATTTCTTGGAAGCCATCTCCCAAATCCCGTGGAATTCTCCCCTTGATCCTAGAAGTCCTTGACTTTGGCTAACTGATGCTCTTTACAATTATGAATGAGATGCAAGGTGTCCAGGGTGTCAACTAGCTTTGGAACCTGTTTCTATGCATCCTCTAAAAAAAGTGTTGAGTCTCTATTCCTAACCTCCCAAAAATTGTTTTCCTTGATTAAGCTTCGACCCTTCTGAGTTGAGTTCCAAATGTGTGAACCCCACTTGTCTTCATCAAAATGAATAAGCTCATGTTTCTCCCAACCTTTAGAATACTTGCAATTCCATAATTTGGCCAATGACTCTACCTCATGCGTGACCCACCGCCACCAAATTTTCACCTCGCTAACCAAATTCATCCTAAGAGGGTCTCATAAGCCAAGCCTACCATGAGATTTTGGTTTGCATACTGCATCCCATTCGACCCAGGCCCATTTTTTTGTAAAATTTTAATAATTGGTTTTAGTAGAGATAATTATCATATAATTCTTCTATATGTATGCTTATGGGACTATTTGATGTTATAGGTGAAACATAGACATACGCACTATGAGGCTAGGAAACAGCATGAAGCACAAGTTGATCAGTACAAATTTTGTAAAGAGTGGGAGGCTAGGGAGTGGGAGAGATATTTATACCCACTTGAGGTGCCTCTCTTTGTTGGTGATGACCATCACGCATATCATTTGCTGCCCTCTATTATATTATGTTAATTCTTCAGTGCAGACACCTAGATGTGTTAGGCTGTATGCTATTTTTTTACGACAATTTTGTTATGCTATTAGTCGATGTTGTGTGTCTATTGGTGGGAGGGAAAAATTCCCTTCTAATTCATAGTTGTTTTGTCTATTTTTTGATATTTTTTCGGCCACTAGGCCATCTTTTGACTAACTCCCTGCTAAGTTGACGATGGATGTGCATATGCGTCTATGGGGCAGATCATGCCCAAGAGGGGGCAACCAAACTATACAACTAGGATCATCGTGAAGGTGCTTGAGATTTTAGGCGATGAGGATGAGCATTGATTAAACATGGTTGCATATCCATACACGAGGTTGGATTGGAGAGGGTTTCCTAACATCTTCTTCACCTAGGATGAGCCACCAAATGATAGAGGTAAATTTAATGTTATGTTTAAATTAATCTAGTTTCATTTTATTCTCTTTATACTTAATGCAAATGAAATATATTTTAAATTGTTATATTAAATTCATGTTTAATGAATTGTCTAATTATTATTGTGTACTATATATTTTACATATATCATGACATTTGATGTTGATGTGCCACCTCCTACAACTTAGGATGAGGAGGATATGGATATGGATGATCAAGATAAGGTGCCCCACTTAGCCAGACCTATCCTTTGAAATAGGCTAGATGAGAGGTTCCGATAGGACACCGTAGATAGGTTGGCTAGGTTGTTGACAAATTGAGGGTTCAACCTATATGAGTGAGGTACATTATGAGAGACCCTTACCCCATAGAGATATGGAGGATGCTTCCTCATAATATGAGGAGATTGATGTAGCACATTGTTGGTGCTTGCGATTGTTTTGATGCTATCCCTCATGTCAGTTCACTGTTAGATTAGGGTATAGATCCTCAGCCTCTTAGATTACCCCTTTCTCCATCAGTTGCTTTGACTGGTGACATAGCCTCACCATCCTGTGTACCTACTCCTCGGACTCCACCTCCTCCTCCTCCACCTTCAGTATGTCATCAACCACCTGCTCCACCTTTAAAATGCCATATCCCATTTTAGAGGAGGGAGATTACAACAACTCTAGTGCATGTCATTTTTTATGTTGATACAATGTAATCAATTTCCTTATGATGACTTATTTGGAATTTATGTTTTTCATGAGAGTTTTCTTGATTATTTATGATGAGTACTCCCTTGAATTATGTTAAGTCTTTCCTTGAAGATTATTTGGTATGGATTATGTTGAGCATTAATGAATATCTCTTTGATGGTTAAGGTGAGGTATTGATAAATCCTCGATGGTTTACAATACACGTACAACTTTTGAGTGTGTGTGTATGCGTGTGTGTGTGTGTTTTCTTGAAAATTTTAACCTTTCTAAAGGTCAAGCTCCCAAGACCCATGATAACCAAGGTCAAATGATGGGAGAAACCATCAACAAAAAAACTTCAAATACATATAGATATGAGTATGCATATTCCAAACAGAGGATTTAAAAAAATATATATTGTTTTCTATCTTTAATTTATTATATCACAATTTTAAAGGATACACATATTTTATTCTTGCCATAAGTTTTTTTTTGCATGAACAATATATGCATGTCTAAGCATTGAAAATATAAACTATAAGTGTCTAAGTATAATATATTCATTAAATTGACCATGTTATTCAAGTGAGAGTAATTGAAATTACAACAAACAATAAATATGATTAACATCAATGATAATTTGCAATCTAATTTGTTGATTCTGATTCAGTTGTAACAATACAATAAATTAAATGATAAAACCCTCTCTACAATGAACTAAAAGGAAAGTAAGAAATATCATCTCTAACTATGGATAATTACATGCAATCATTCCATACAATCAAAAATTACTTTATAGACATGAACCATATTTCAAATCAGATTGCTTGTCAACCAACTCAAATTGTTTAAACACTGCATCCAGTAATCAACTTTCCATTTCCACCATCATAACATGAAAGATAAACAACATAATTAGTCAATAAAAGATAACAATAACAAAATGATATCTCAATCTATAAATGATGAAATGAATCATGTACATATCACTCTGCATTTCCATCACCCTCATTATCTTCCTTGTTTGGCATGATAGCACTATTATTCTCAAATACATGTTTAGATATAGGGTCGTGTGTTAATATGAACCACCAATATTTATCCAACACACACAGGTAAAAGAACACTTAGTTGCAGTGTTTTGGGAGAACATAAGGCTCCTTACTCTCATACCACACATTTCTAGAGTTGATACATATAACCCACTATCATGATATTCCTTTACATTATTCTTTCCAAATGTGTCCCACCACTTGAACCTAAAAATAACACATTGGAAAGATGAGAAGTCCACTTGAATGATCTCTTGTATTTCTTGTATCAATACGAGTCCAGTGGATAATTCTTCATATGTATCAACTGTTGGTTCCCATTCTATGGTGTCTTCATCACTTATCGATTCTTCATTTCTATTGTCTGCTACTGAAAATTTTGTTCAAGCTTCATCAAAACATGGTGTTTTAATCCATTCTTCAAGAAACTATAATTCTTCTTCTTTTGCAACAAACTTGCCCGTTGTATTGTCATCCACTTGATCTGCACGAAGGGTTACTTTTCCACTTAACAAATCATCTATGAGTTTCTTCTCCTGCAACAATTGGAACCAACATTCACTTCAAAGTTGTTCATCATCATATTTAACAGGCTTTGCCAAAAAAGTAGTTACACATTCATCTTAAGCAAAAGTCTTAGTTTTTAAATTCATATTTGTTAGAATTTTAATGGTTATACAAGATATTTAAACATTTAACATCATTACATCATAACTATTAGATTAGGATCACTGAAAGAAAGACCAACACAACAACCCAAAAAGAACACAGAGATTTATCTTAGAAAACCACAAGGGAGAAAAACCAACAAATTCTTTAGTATAGATTCTGTCACCAAGGGAAATTCCAACCAAGACATGAAGAAACCAAAAGACAATAGCAACTATTTCTCCTCTTCAGCGAGCCTCTTCTTTCTCTCTCTTGTGCACTTGATTGAGTGACAAGTGTGTCCAACTGAGAGGTGTGCCCTCTCAATTTATACTCATCAAATGAGTGACCTAATAACCCAACTGGGCTGACCTGCTGCTTTAAACATGTCCGAATTACGTAGGGAGACTCAAAATAAAATTTATATAATATTCTTATGGGCACTATTGACCTGACTTACAATGGAAGGGTTACACTAATTCTTTCAAGTACATTTACATGACCAAGTACATCAATAACATCTCTTGAAGGAGGTACAAAAATAATATAATAAAAGTACAATAAGAATATATTCCGAAGTTACATTATTCAACACTACCTCTTAACAAGGAAGGTATTCTCGTGTCATGGTCATCATCCCAGGACATCATCACTAGTTCTTATCACGTGACACTAGACATCATTGTTGGATATAACCTATGGACATCATAACTAGATCTTTTCATTGGACATAATCAATGGATCTTTTCTTTGGACATCATAAATGGATCTCGTCACTGCACATCATCACTTTTGCTACAACTTGGTACTCCAGAAATTGACTTGTGACATCTCTCGAATCTATACATCATCAGAAGTTCTACAGATACAACCATTTTTCATGCTGGATGTAGGCCTAGATCCAATGTAGTACTTCACCATCCTGGTGCTAGACCAGGTTCTTCATCCCAGGATGAAGTTTTATCGAAGTCAACATCTTGGTAACTGACTAAGTGCCTCCATTCTTCAAGAATTTCTCTCAGCCCCAGGCTGAGCTTCAGTCCCAGAAAAAATTATGTTGATCAAATTCCTGGTCCCAAAGAAGATCCTCCATTCTCCCAGATAATGGTCCTCATACATAGGATGATATTCATTCCTATATTGAATCATGTTGATCAACCTCCTAGTCTTGGACCAGGTATTCCACTCTCTTGGATAATGGATCTCATCCCTAGGCTGAGCTTGTTGGGATATACCCTTAGTGATATGAATAATGATACTAGGATCCACCCTTTGTGATGCCACCAACCATGTTGGGTTCTTCGTTAGTGATATTACCAACTGTGCTAGGATATACCCTTGGATATACAACCAACCATGCTTGGATCTCCCTTGGTGATGCCTCCGACCATGTTGGTATCTATTCTTGGAGATACAAATAGATACTCTAGAGATACAACCAGCCCAACAGGGATCTCCCCATACAATAACCAGTTATTTTTCATATTGGGTGTACCCGTGTAGTGACCTGTCCTTTTTCATACTGGGTGTACACCTATACACTACCAATATTTTCTCATACTATATGCAAGTCTTAGACGTCTACCACACATCCAACCCTTTTTCATGTTGGATGTTAAGATCACTTGTCCTCCATAGATCCAACCCTTTTTCATGTTGGATGTGAGGACCACAGGGACTCATCACTCCCTCTTGCGATGGACACTGATATGCAAAAATTCAAGCTTATCCCTAAAGTACTCAAAATTCACTCTCTCTAGAGGCTTGGTGAATACATTGACTATATGCTCATTCGTTGCAATATACTGGAGCTTCACTACTCTACACCATATCCCAGATACAATGATATTGGATCTCAATGTGCTTAGCCTTGTCATGGAATACTAGGTTTTCAGAAAAATTCACACAACTATGGTTATCACAGTATACATAAGTCATCTCTAACTTGACATCGAACAATCATGCAAGTAGCTTTCAAAGTGAAATTGCCTCACAACTTATTGAACAAGATGCAATATACTATTCCTTAGCTACACTCAGAGATACACTTGTCTGCTTCTTAATGAACCAAGAAATAATGCCAGACCCCAATATGAAGCAACACCTAGAAGTGATCTTCCTATATATAGCACTACTAGCCCAATCGAAGTCAACATATTCCTATAGGAAAATCCTTTGATCTCTCACATATATGAGGCCATACTCAATCATACACTTTAGGTATGATCTAGATTTATGTGAGAACGAAATGAAATAAAATATATAGAATCATAATCACAGACATTTTGCAAATATAACAAAGATATAGTAAACACATATTCTATTAAATGGTGAAAATAAAACAAACTGTAATACAATAGCTAGAATGGCGGTGTCTATCTCTGAGAATAGATGTGACTGCTACGCTCATCCTTGTAAAGATGAATAAAAAATGAGGCCTAATGGGCCTATTTATAGTAATAATGAGGGATAGAACCCCAAAAGTCCAAAACATAACCCTAGAATATGAACCATCATAAAGTTTGCGGCCCCAAGGTGGTAAGTTGAACATACAACTTCCTGGGGTCATAAATTTTCCATACGATCTCTGATTTGGGCACTCGATAGCTCGTTGGAAATATCTATCTGAGATTTACATCCAATGACAACAAATATCAAGTCCAAAATAGACTCATATTTTCCCGACCATTCGATGCGAAGAAAAAACTGTTTAGGGCCTCAAAATGGCTCTAGAAGTTTGGGACCCGAAAAACCATAGAAAAATAACTAGCAAACTGCCACCATGGACAATTGTTTTGAGCTAGTGGAATAGGTGGGTGGCCACTGATCTCCATATGGATCAAGGTATATCAACACATGATTTACTGCAAACATATGAACACATCTCGAATCTACCATATATTGACTCAAAGTGTTCACCACAAAGAAAATATTTGGCCTCGTGTTCATTAAGTACATTAACGAACCAATCATCTACATGTAGATTGTGGCATCAACTGTCTCTGAATTAGGATCACATAATAACTTCAATTTTTATTCCAATAGTGTGGCAATATCATTGCAATCCATTATCCCGAATATCTTTAGGATCTCTACTGCATATTTTACTTGGGTTAGGAAAATCTCCTCTAGATTTTTCCACACCTCAAGACCTAAGAAATAGTGCATCATACCTAGGTATTTCATTTTGAACTCTACAGAAAGAATCTTCTTCATTTCTGTTATAATATCCTCGTCACCTATTAGGAATAAATCATGTACATACAACATTAGTATCACATGTTTCCTGTCCTCAACCTTGTAGTAAAGGTTGGAATCCTCTCTACTCGTGGTAAATCCCAAGCTCATAAAAAATCCATCTATCCTATCAGACCATGTCTTGGGTTCTTGTTTTAAACTATACAATGCCTTCTTTTATTTATACACATGTGTCTCTCAGTCATATGTCTCAAATCCTAGTGGCTGCTCCACATACACTTCCTCTTCTACTACACCATTTAGGGTGGAATTCTTTACATCCATCTGATGCACCTTCCACTTCATTACTGCAGCTATTCCATGGATAGATCTAATCGAATTTTATCTGCTTATAGGAGCAAATGTCTCCTCGTAATATATACCCTATTTCTAGGAGAAGCCATGCGCCATGAATCTTGCCTTGTGTTTCTTGATGCTGCCATTTGTTGCATTCTTGATCTTGTAGATCCACTTAGGAGACATTATAGACTTCCCTTTAGGTGTTGGAACCACATCCCAGATGTCATTCTTCATGATCGACTGATATTTTTCAATCATAGCATCCTTCCACTCTTTCTTTTCGGTTGCTTCTTCATAGCTAGAAGGATATGCATAATTGATGTCGCATAACAGTGCCACATAATTGGAGTGTGTATGATTCCTCTTTATTTCTCTCGAAGTCTCATCTAGAGCACCATACTTATCCGCATGTATGAATATCTCTTGGTCCCAATTTGGTATTCTCTTGTATGCATTCACCTATTGGGGTGGATCTATTGATATCTGTGTCTCAGTCATATCATGATCCTCATGTCCTTTTGAAGCTCTTCCTTCCATCACAATGTCTTTGAATATGGGAGCTTCAAGTTCCTCTTCATGTACTTCATCAAAGAGAATCTTCCTCGATATGTTGAAGGCTGCATCCTCATTGAAGGTAACATCTTTTCTTGTGTCTACATTCTTGAATCCTAGTATGTAGACTCTCTAAGACTTCTATGTGTCACCGTATCCAACAAACATACCCTTATTTTATAAAGGATCCAAATTTGTTCTCTCTTTGGGAACATGTATATAAACTGGATAGCCAAATATTCTGAGATGGTTGACATTTTTTCTTCTTCTGAGAATATTTCTTCTGGAGTCTTGTTCTCTAGAAAATGATGTGGTGTTCTATTTTGGACATAAAGTGTTGTTTTGTATACTTAATCTCATAAGCGCATCATTATATCTTGATCATGGATCATGGCTTTCACAGCTTCGATTATTGCCCTGTTCTTTCTCTTTGAAACACCATTCTTTTGTGGATTGTAGTGAGTGCTCAACTCCCTCTTAATCCATGCTTCTTTAGATAAGTATTTTAAAATTTCTGAAGTAAATTTGCCACCATTATCTGATCTCAATGTCTTTATTCTCTCTTCAGTATGATAGGCTCTACAAGGGATTTGAATTCTTTGGATTTACCAAATACTTCATCTTTTGTCTTCAAAAAACAAATCCAAGTTTTGTGAGAGTAGTAATATATAAAAGAAACATAATATGCATACCTGCTTAGAGAGTTTGATGATATAGGTTTGCATACATATGAGAGTAAAATTTATAATATCTCCTTCCCTTTGGTATCACTACTTGGAAATGGATTCTTTACATTCTTCCTTTTTACACATCCTTTTCACATACCTTCATGCGTCATTTGAAGATCTGGTAGACCCGTCACCACTTTTCTTGCAATTGATAGTGCCTTGTAATGTATATGAGCCAATATTCAGTGCCATAGTTCACTTGGTTCTATTGCTTAGTGAACCAATGCTTGTTTAGATTGACCCTTTAATTTGTACAATCCTCCCTCTTGCTCTCCAATTGCTATTGCATCATTAAATGTATTACCTTTAGGACACATGAGTACTTGGCCATCAAAAAATGAAACTTGGAAACCTCTTGCATCAAGGCTTGATATGGACAGGATATTCTTCTTCAATCCAAGTACATATAGAACAAATTTCATCTTGATGGACTTTCCTGAGTCTATCTTACAAGATTCTTCTCCTACCCCTCTTATGGGATTTTCATAGTCATCTCTAGGTTTCAGCTTGTAGGTTGAGTCTTCTTCTTTCATTTGTGTGAGAGAATGTTTGAACCCAGTCATATGTTTGGACACACCACTATATACAAGACAACTATCACTACCATGAGTAACTGTACCTGTGAGTGCTGAGATCAATACACATTCTTCATCATTGAAGGAGTACTCTTCGGATTTATTCTTTACTGGTTCATCATCTTCAATGATGTGAGCATGGTGTATATTCTTCTTTCCTTTCTTTCTAGGGCCTTTTCCTTCAGAATAGTCTATTTCAAATTGTCCTTTATCATCATAAGTGTAACATTTGAGCTATGAGAGGTCCTTCTTTGGAAATATTTTCTTCTTGTAAGAATGATATTTCTTCTTGATATTTCCCTTCTTAGCATGAGTTGTTAAGCATTTATTGTCATCCTCACCCATATTTTATTCTCCTTCTACTAATAGGGACTCTCATTTTGTCTATTCCTCCCATAGCCTACTGAATTTGGTAAGCCTCCTCCTAGAAAAAATTCCTTGTATGAATGATTTCCATGATCTTGGGAGACCATTTAAGGTGGTAATCACCACTTCCGCTTCTTCAACATTGTCTCTAATAGCTTCTAGTTTTTTATTGATTTGGGAGACCCTTGTGAAGTAATATTTTATTCTTTCTAAACTTTTCATATTCACACCCTTCAGTTGAGTTGTTAAGGTCATATTCCTATTGATATTCTTTTCTTCATACAAGATGGTCAAAGCATCAAACATCTACCTAGGAGACTTCAAGGATGATACATGTGGGATCAAATGGTCCTTTATAGAATATGAAATGACCATCTTTGATTTGACTAAGTTATTCTTATGCTTAGTTTTGACCTCATTTGCCTCTAGATCTGCATACTATTCTTTGACATAGTTCGCCATGTCATGTTCATCAAGTACGAGAAGGACTCTATACTTCCATGCTTGGAAGTTCTTAGCCCCTTTAATCTTTTCCTGAATCTTGGTTCTATTTTTCATATTGATAAAAATGAGAACCTAAAATGGAAATAGAGAGAATATAAATCAATAATGAGAGTGCTTCAACTAGATGCTTGCTCCAAAGCTTTTCTGGAAAGCTGCTTCTAATGGAACTAGGGTTTGATAGAGAAACCCTAATTTTTCAACCTTGGTTAGTTTCAAATTTTATTGGATAGAAAGACGTGCCTCCTGAAGGATATTTTCCTAGTATACTTATTTTCTCAAATCCATGGATAGAACTGCAAAATATTTGATTCCCTAGTTTTCCTGAGAGTAGTGATAGGTCAAAAACTGAAAATCCCCAGAATTGAAAACTGTTGTTAGTACTGGAGTTGTAACCTTATGTTTTCTCTTTGTATCCCTAAATAAAACTTATGCTTTCTTTTGTATCCCTAATGTTTTATATTATTTTATGTATTTTCTTTTAGTTATAAGTTGAATTTTGGCTCATTATTATATGAAACTCCTTACAATACTTTTCTTCATTACAATTTACATGGGTTTTAGTCATTTCATAAATTAATTGCTTAAGGTACATCACAGTTGTAAGTACTAAGATTCCGATAACAAACCATTATAATACTGCAGATTCAAACGCTGTCGGAATGTCCAAAAAGGTTTTCCCTATTTTCATAGACATGATGATTAATGACTAACTCTTAATTATGAAAGGATGTGTGAGATGTGGCTTAGTCCTTAATCCAGTAAACCTGTTCGCATCATTATGAGATTTGATAGATGTTGCAACCTCATCAAACGAAGATCAACATTTCATCAAAATCAATTTATTTGCATGAATTATTTTTGACATTTGGTATTCATATGCTATTCGACTATGTTAATTTACAACTTCTTTAACTTCTGGAGTTACAATTTCAGTATATAGTTGCTACTATGAAGAAGATAAGTGGAAAGCCACATGGGTTTGAACCGATTGACACTAAATGGGCCAAGGAACATCCAAAGTGTGTGCAATTTCTGATGAATGCAGGTTGGTTCTATTTCTATGAGAAAATAATAGGGTATAATGCTAAGGTCTCTTAGGAATTCACCAAAAAATTCATAGGTACAGTAGTTAATTTTGCAAGTATCTGTTTTTAGGTTTTTGAAGATTCAATTGTAGAGGCTATTGGGTTATATGTAGATGATGATAAATGGTTTAAAATTTTTCCATTTGAGGCTGACATGAATTTATACCTCCTTCCAGGCCATGCAAGCCTAGAGTGAAACAAGCGAATTCACGGTAATTCATTAAAGGAAGAATGGTGTCAGGTGTTAAGTATCATTCAACGATACATCACTTGTGAAGGTCGATTCACAACAATCTTTCAATATCATTTAATATTTCTCCTTCATGTGGCAGGTGTATTAAAGCTAAATCCACCTTTTTATTTTCTTAAGAGCCTATCTAAGATGGCAGTTCGGGTAAGAAACCATCCATACCATACTTCTCACAATATTTTTCATCGTGGTCTGATTAAGCTATTGATTATGAAAGAATTAGAAAAGAAAGCTTGGAACTAGACACATTTTTTGTTTTGGTCGAGATTTAAGGTTGAAAAACTAGAAGATGCAGAAGAGCAAGATAATTTAGAAACCTAGAAGAAGCTAATAAGTTACAAGAGAAAGAGTATAGAAAAAATGCAGCAAGGGTTTGAAGATGAAAATGCGAAGGCCGATTCATATGTAGAGCAGGTGGTGACGACTCCTAAATCCCATGGTTTTGTAGAAGAAGTTTCAGTCATGGAAAGTATAGGAACAACAAGTGTACTAGAACCCAACTCTCCAAAAATTAAGAAAACTTATTCTTGAGTCAGAAATACTGAAGCTATTAGACGACGACCAAAGACTACGGCCTCCAAACAAATTTCATTTGAATATGAATAAAATTCTCAGCCCTAGGTTTAAAAGGAAAGCATGATTGAAATTGAAGAGTATTCTAGTGAAGAAAATGTTCAATCCAAGGAAATTGAAGGTATGATATCTCAAGCTAGACTTGAGAATATTGAAGAAAATATTAAATCAATCCCTGATTTACCAGTGAGAAAGTTTGTGTACAAGGGTAAAAAGGTTATTTCAGAATTGAGTGAAGGGACTAGCAGAGATAATTCAAGCAAGGAGCAAGATATGGAATACATGCATGCTCAAGATCTTGAACATTTTATTGAAAGACAAGGAGTTCCATTGGGTGAGATTCTTGTTGAAGAACAAGTGAACAAAAAAATGGATATTCTTGATGAAAAATTACAAGCTAAGGAAGAAACAAAGCTTATGAATCTTAGGAAATATTTGCATCATTAAAAAGCTCAAAATACACACGTAAATCAGATTAATGATTAGCTTGTTAACACCAACTATATGATAAGGTAGGATCTTGAAAAAATCAATCCAACTATGTAAAACTACTTCAAGTTACTGAAGAAGCAATTAAACGAAGAAAGATGGACTAGGAAACAAATGACAAATTACTCAAGCATAATCAAGAACTTCAGGAGAAGGTTCCAACTATGGAGAAATAACTCAGTCAAATTCAAAGAAGGTCTCAGGAATTAGATAGTCTATCTATTCTTACAGAAGTTGCTCGTAAGCTATGGCATCACAAGAAGATAAGTATTGTTATCTACGTGGCAGTATTTGAATTCAATTTTTCCTAAATGTACTATTTAGTTGGAAACATGTAGTGTTTGTTTAAAATTCTTATTAGGAATGTAATTAAAAGTATCTATATTTAGACCCTTTCGATCCTATAATAATGATCTAGAAACAATTTATAAGTATTTTTTATTATAAATATAGAAAGTAAATGTAGTAATAGGGGTTGGTAAAGAGGGCCGTGAGAGAGGATTTTTGCATGTACCGAATTTGAAAACCTTTTAAATATGTAAGTATATTTTAAAGACTATAATGAGGATTAAATATGAATTATGAGCTACTTTGTCTTATGATAAATTGCAGATACATGTCAATGTTTTTGATTTAGTTCTATTTGTGACCTTGCAATTGATAGTGTTCATATCCTTTGTACTCACTATCAGTCTAGTATGTATTTGCATATCCCTTATTCAGATTTTTTTTTGTATAAAAGTGATTTTATAGCTTATGTAAAACTATTGTTTGTAGTCATATGTATGACCTTCAATATGGTTCAATATATATTTTTATATCATACTTTCTTGTATTTCATATTTACTTATCAACATTTGATTTATGTATAGTTGTTGGTCATTTCTCTAGTATCTTTTTTCCCTTTCTATTATTTCAAACCAAACAAATACTTAATATCCAAAATTTGTAGTTTTAAAATCTTGAGATGCTTGGGATTTGTACCTCTGTAGTCTAGAGAAAAATCCAACACAAACATATTTTGGCATCGTTGCTGAGGAATAGAGAAACAAAAGTAAATATTCCTTGGGTTTTTAAATTTTGAAGTCTGATTTTGGAAGGTGAATGAAATCAGTACATTTTCACTTGTAGTTCAAAAATAATCACAATGGTTTCTAAGAGAGTTGGAACTAGGGGAAATCCTTCATCTCCTTTACATCCAATGGTTCCAGATCTCGAAAAATTGTTACAGGAAGCTAGAAAAAAGTTCAGTTCTACATCAACAACTGTTCATCGGTATACATCAGTTTCAGAAACACCAAGTGAATTTGATCAGTCTTTTTCTTATTCAAATTTGTCATCTATTGAAGAAAAGAAGAAAGATTTATCTACTTCAATCCATGAATTTCAGAATCCTAATCAGGTTGATCATTTTAAAGTTTATTCTAATCCTTTTTCATTTGATGATGTAAAGGAAGAAATTTTGAACTCTGAACAATTTGATTATTTTAATCCCTCATTATCACCTTATACACCCCTCACTAGTAGAATTCCAATTAGCCAAATAAAGGTCAAAGTACCATATTCTCAGATTTAATCATCATCTCTTCAGGTTCAATCACCTTCCTCACAAGCTACTCCAAACATATAAGCTCTGTGAAAATTGAACCCAAGTGATAGAAAAATTACACTCACAAAATTGCTAATCAAACATGCAAACATCACACAAAAGGAGACTGAAATTGGAGCATAAATTAATCCTGTATTGAATACGTGTACATCGTCCAACCATATGAATTAATAGGATTCTCAAATATATAATTACATCATATATTCAAAAGCATAAGGTTTCTATTCGAATTGGTCAAAAAGTAGGCTTACTAAAACTAGTCAAATCCCCCATAGGTGCAAAAAACACTTTCCATATATATGAAGATGCTCATGAATTGGATAAATAAGATAGAAAAAATAATAAGTCATGCAAAGAGATCAGATCCATGCTTTTTTTTGGAGAAAAGGAAGGAGGATGATGTGGGCAAAAACAAGGCAGTTTCTCCTAGACTATCTTTTCCTTTTTGCCTTAAAACTGCTGTAAAGCAACGCAACTTTTAGAAAAAGTAGAACTGGGATTTTACAAACCAGGAATAAAATATGACATGCTAAAAATATTTCCAGGATTATTCCAAAGCACTCCATGACCCAGTTTTACCAAGTGTTTACTTCTAGGTGCATGTGGAAGCCAACTAGCATAGTGAGGAATCTAGGAATCTAGGAATAAGACAAAAATGATTAATTAATGTCAAATATGGGTAAATATGAATTGATTATTATAAAACCCCCCCTTAATCCTAAATTTTTGAGTAAATATCAGAAAAATATAGGGCCTGGAAATAATGCTTAGTCACCCTTTACATATTGCATGTCCATACAACCAAGGAAAGAGGCAAAAACCCAGTGGGAAAATCCTCCCTTAAACATCTACATGAAACAAAAATTTTGGAAATATTATTATCAATCATACTTCACCACATGATCAGAAATCCCCAACAATTATTTGATATTACTAAAGGTATTCTCATAGAATACTTTGGTGAAGATATCTGCTACTTGCTATGAAGATTTGCAGTAGAGTAGAGCAATGGTACCATCATGCACAAGCTCCCTGATATATTGCATATGGATCTCAATGTACTTGGTTCTCTATATTTTAACTAGATCAGTGGAGATTAGAATGGTGCTTTGATTGTCACAATAGATGACAGTTTAAAAATCTGATTTGAAATAACATTCTCCAAGTATCCCCTGCAACCATAAACATTGAGTAGCTGCATTCACAAATCCTCTATACTCTGCCTCTGTAGATGAGAGTGCTATGGCACTCTGCTTCTTACTTGACCAGCTGATTGGTCCTTATACAAGAATGCATACATATCCTAAAGTATACTTTTGATCTATGTTTCCACCTTCCCAATCAGTGTCAGTAAATCCAACTAGCTCTAAGTCAGATTTTTCTTTATAGAAAATGCCATGAGTCCTTGTTCCCTGAACAAAGTTTAGGATCCTCTTGGCTGCTCTCCAATGGATCTCATGAGGCTGATACATGTATATTGAAGCCACACCAACTACATAAGATAATTCAGGTCAAGTATGTGTAAGATAAATCAAACACCCAATCAACTGCCTATACAGTGTATTATTTACCAAAGGAGAAGAACCTGCTTCCTCAAGCTTAACTCATAAGAGGAATGGAGTCTAGATTGGCTTGCAATATTTCATACTAAATTTGTTGAGCATATCTGAAGCATACTTGGATTGATGAAATTTTATTCCATGTTGGGATTGAGAAATTTTGAGACCCAAGAATTGGCTCAACTATCCCAAATATGTCATGGAAAAAGCATGGTTCATTGGCTCCTTCAAGGAGGAAATCTCTTTCTTTGAACTTCCTGTAGTCAGTAGGTCATACACATATACAAAAATAATAATTATATAACCATGAATAAACTTCAAATAGACATTCATATCATACTTTCATCTAACAAAACTCAGTGACAACAGAAAGCCATCAATCTTGGGATACCAAGCCCTAGGGGCTTGCTTGAGCCCATACAATGATTTCCTTAATATGCGCACTAAATATGGATTAGAAAAAAAACCTTATAGTTGCTGCATATAAATATCTTCATTCATATCTCCATTTAGAAAGTAACACTTAACATCCATCTGATGTACCTCCCATTGCCTTGAGGCTGCAATGACTAGAGATTGCCTTATGGAGTCCATCTTTGCCACTGGTGCAAAGGTCTCATTGTAACCAATACCATGTACTTATGAGTATCCCTTGGCTACCAATATTTCCTTATATTTCAAAGGTGAAACATCAGCAGCAAACTTAGTATTAAAGACCCACTTACACTTTACTAGTTTCCTCCCTGGGGGAAGATCAACTAGTTCCCATGTGTTGTTCTTCTGGAGCGAGCTGAATTCTTCTTTCATGGTTGTTTTCCATATTGGAACATGTGATGAATATTAATATGTCTAAGGATCATATTAAACCATAAAATATCACTTCTCAACAAAGAGTGGATCTTTCACACAAAGGGCACTCTCAAATTGAGATCTAGTCCTCCTAGTGTCACTAGGATTCCCAGCTAGTTCCCCAGTTGCATAAATGGTACTTGCTTCCCATTTTGGTATTGTAGGAATATTAGGATATACAATTAAATCATCATTATCAGACATATCAGAATCAACAAACTCATTATTCTCTTCACTTACAATCAGTGGCTGTGGTGGTGAAGAGGACTCTCCAACTTCAAATGTTGCTAAAGGCTCTTCTTCGAACTGAACACTTATTTCAATGAAAGATTTGTTAGTGATCAAGTTTATCAGATTGTAACCTTTTGAATCTTCAGAATACCCAACAAATTGGCACTCTTGTATTTGGGGTTTCAAATCCTTCCTCTTTTCAGTTTGAATTCTAGCCCAAGCCTTTGAGCCAAAAATCCTGAAATGGGTCACATATGGCTTGTTCCCACTCCAATATTCGAAAGGAGTAATACCATAAAGCTTCTTATGTGGCACCCTGTTATGGATATAGGATGCATAGTCTATAGCCTTGATCCAAAACTTTGGTGGAAAATCTTTAGCCTCCATTATGCAAGTTGCCATCTCCTTGAGTGATCTGTTCTTTCTCTCAGCAACACCATTTTGCTGTGGTGTGTAAGGAATAGAATGTTGCATCTGGATACCTGCATCTTCACAATAATGGATGAACTCAGACTTGACATACTCACCACCATTTTCATATATGAGGATCTTGAGTCTCCTCCCAGACTGGTTCTCAACCAAGGCTCGAAAGACCTTGAAGAGGTCAAAACTTCAGACTTTTGCTTTAGGAAGTAGACCCAACAATACCTGGAAAATTCATCTATGAAGGCGAGTGCATATTTGGATTGAATCATGGACATATGAGGGAATGGACCAAAAATTTCACTGTGGATTAACTCAAGGGGTGCAGAGGTTCTCTCATGACTAGCTCTCTCATATTTGTGCTCTGGGTGTTTTTCTAGGATACAACCATGATAGACTCCCTTGGAAAACTTGATCTTTGGTAACCCTATGACCATATCTCTGTCACTCAAATCAGAAAGATACTTATAGTTAACATGGCTAAATATCTCATGCCAAAGCTTGCTTGCCTCATTAGCATGGGTGAGAAGAGCAGAGGGGTTTGAGTATGGTGGAAAATGGGAAAAATTGTATACCTTCGAAGTGTGAGCCACAACACCTTTTGCTATGACTTTACCATTCAAAATATCTGAGATTTAAACTTCAATGGGGGAGAAGATGAATTTATTTGGAGACTCAGTGTGAGTCATCTAATACATTGAAAAGAGATTAGAGGCAAGACCTGGAACATACAACACATTATTGAAATTACCATGGTCAAGATTAATCCTAACCTTCCCCATACTGTCAGTCAGAGAGTTATCTCCCAAAACTATTGGTGGACCTTTCGACATGCCAAGAGAGGATAAGACCTCCCTTGTCAAAACCATATGTCTGGAAGCTCCAGAATCAATGATGAAGCTAGGTGAGCTTGAGGTGCCAGCAACCAAAGCATGTACTCTCTCCTTGTCTTCTGAATTTGATCCTCCTTCCCTCTTCTTTGAGCAATCAGGAAGGGAGATGTTGTTCTTCTCTAGGATTTGGGTCAACATGTCAATTTTATTTTTCATACAAGATCTCTCAGGAAGATAGCCCTTATTGCAGTATGCGCACTTGCTCATTTCTCCTTTGTTCTTCTTCTTGGAGCCCGAGGGATCCTCTTGAGACTTTGGCTTGTCTCGCTTTTGCTTAGGTGGATTTTTTATCCTTTTTATTTCTTTTTGAACCACATTTGAATCTCCAACAACCAAATCTTGGTATTTGGAAGGTTTGATGGTGCCCATCATTACCAACTTATCTTGCTCTTAGGTGAGGGATTCCATGAACTCAGCAAGCTTAGGAATCTTCCAGGTTCAAGTTGTCAATTTGGTGGCATGGAAGGTCAAAACAAACATTAAATAGCCAGGACCAATATTTTGGAGTATGGTTAATACTATTTTCTATTCCTTCTTTTCGATCCCACACTGTTTTAGCTGCAAAACAAGGGCCTTAAACTTGGAAAAGTAGAGTTGCAATGATTTGAAGCTATTGGGACTCAAGGAGATCAATTCATTCTCGATTTGATATCCTCTCATCTCATCTGTATTTCCAAAAATCTCTTCAAGCTTCTCCCAAACCTCATTAGGTGATGTCAATGAATCAAGATGAAAGAGGAGGTCTCTTGAAATTCTCAAGCACAAAAGACCATATTCCTCATCCATCCCGTTGTGCCATTTAATTTTCTCTGTAGCTGCATTGGGATCTACCTTAGTTTCCATGGTAAACCTATAGAGAAATGTTTCTCTCAACAATATTTCCATCTTAGCTTTCCATTCGAATAAATTGAATGGAGTCAAGATGATCCTTTGAGATTGGTCCATATCTCAGCAATTGTGCCCTCCAGTCAGCAGAAGGCGCTCCCATTCAGTGATGTCGAACTTGCAAAAAAAATTTGGAAGGAGAGGAATCAATCTAAAAAGGATCTAATACCATGTGCAAATTGAACCCAAGTGATAGAACAAATTACACACAAAACTGCTAATGAAACATGCAAAAATCACACAAAAGGAGACTAAAATTATGATACAACGTAATCCTATATTGAATAAGTGTAAATTAGACAAAAATATGAAGTAATAGGCTGCTCAAATATATAATTACATCAGATATTCTAAATAATAAGGTTTCTATTCGAATTGGTAAAAAAACAAGCTTACTAAAACTAGTCAAATCCCCCATAGGTGCAAAAAACACTTTCCAAATCTATGAACATGCTCACGAATTGGATAAATAAGATAGGCCAGATAATAAGTGATGGAATTATATCAGATCCATGCTTTTTTTGGAGAAAAGGAAGGAGGAGGATGTGGGAAAAAAACAAGGAAGTTACTCCTAGACTAGCTTTCCCTTTTTCCCTTAAAACTGTTGTAAAGCAAGGACACTTTAAGAAAAATCAGAACTGCGCTTTTACAACCCAAGAATAAAAGAAGACATTCTAAAAAATTTTACAAGATGATTGCAAAGTGCTCCATGATCCAATTTTAGTAAGTGTTATGGAGAAAACTTCTATGGCTTGGGGTACCACAACAGACAGAGTAACTGTAGAAATCAATCCTTTTTTATATGCAAGAGAAACCAAAAATCTAACAGTAAAGAATCTCGATACATACCTTATTTCAGATGATTAATGTAGATCCCCATGAGCTTTTCCACTCTTTCTTGTACAAGTAATTTGCTCTCTCAACATTCAACAAACAAGACAAGCATGCTATATATAATTGTGTTAGACCTACTCTAGCATATATAATCAATAACATATAAGCATTTAAAAACATCCATGGATTCAATACTCATTTAAATACACATTATTGGAAAGGAAAAGATATTTCTATTAATATAAAACATATATTACAATAGTGACAACCTCTGTCGGCACGTCTACGAATCAGAGAAACTGAGTCCTCCACCTGGGCCTCCACCTCTCGATAGCAAGCTGACAAGCAAAGGAAATCTTGGAAAGAAAACAAAGTGATCCAAGGGATAAATGGATGTAGACTCAAGTATAAGCTCTGGAAACAATGGACTATAGTTCTCTTGCTCTTCAATTCCACCCCTTCCAATGAATCCAAAGGGTTCCTTATATAGTGCTTCAATGAGGTAATGAAAGGTCAAATCTGAGTGATCTCAAGGAATATAGAAGGCCAAGAGACAAATGATTCAGATCCACATCAAGGAAAACTCCAAAACTATTTGGCCTTTTGCACACATCCTGATGTACATGGGTTTGAGGGTCAAATCTGCGTATATATGCGAGAATAGGTTTAAAAGTTACGTATAGCAAATAAAACATGTTTTTAGGGATGATCTTGGAAACATCAAAGGTAAAAAAATGGTCCATGGGGTCTAAAGAGTCTACAGAGGGATAGGGAAGGCCATAAAGGTGTGATACACCATGTGTGGTAAAATCAGCTGTAACAGATGCCCCCTAACGTGTGAGGTCATAGGGGTGATATGATGGCTGAAATACATTATAAGTCCATCCTAGAAGTGGAATGATGAAGAACCAGGTTGAAGAAATAGTCATCCAATAGTACATTATAATGATCAAACTTTGCACATAACTGCAATTAGACATAGCAGTCCCGGAGACATAAGAGTACAATGGCCATGAATCGGCATGATACAAAATATGACATGTGTGGTCATCGCCACGTACAATATAGATAGATCAAAATATCCATGATGAAGATATACAAAGGATAATGATCTCCATGAAGGCTGAAGATATATAATGGATCAAGATCTCCATAATGGCTGGAAACATCTGACATACACTGGAATCAAGTCATGAGAGCTGAAATCTCATGAACACTGGAACGATCAGGGAGGTAGCATATATGAAATGCCACCATTTTGGAAGTTCTTCTACACAATCCGCTATGAGTACATGTCCTACTATGCAAATAGAGGTGTCGAGGTTGAACATAGTAGTCCATCGTATGATTACCGGTCATTGATGTATACCATTCACAGACGCGAGATCACCCATCGATAATGAAAATGGGAATCAAGGTACGCGAGTGCAAACTAATAAGTGTGAATAAATGTGTTGAGGCTGAACACTTGAAAGGATCCATCGATCAGGGGACATTGATGTATTCCCAAAAATTGTCGATGGCGAGATAACTTGCCATTGATGACTGCAAGCCTCAAGGCACTCAAAAATGACTCTAGATTCCTATCCCAGAATAAATGATCTGAAGTCGATGGGATGAAATCCAATAGAAGGAGGGAATTAAGGCATCCCCCATCATCCAACATGAGGTACTCAGTAAAGTTGTATAATGTGGAAGGACTCGATCATAATGTGCATGAACTAGTATCAATATCGAGAATGGACGACATGCAAAGTCAAGAAAACTGAGGAATGGTTGACTTAGGTTTCAACTTCCTTTGAACAAGAGCATAAAGGCAAATGGTGACTAAATGTAGGCAACATAGACTCAATATAAAAAATTGGGACATCTCTGCGACATAGGAGGCATCGACAGAGGCTCCATAGGGATTGAAAGCTTAACTAGTCGGTGGAGATAAACTCAGAGAAACGAGTACAGCTCCTAAATTCAAACTATTAACCCAACCAATGGATGTGATATACAGTGCTCTGTTCAAAGGCGACACGACTTGAATGCTTCCAAAGATAACATCTTTTCTTGTCCGGGTTTTTGGTTTTTTGATTTTTTGGACTTTTTCAAATATTTTGAAAAACTTGAAAAAGAATAAAAGTGCTTTATAGTTACAGACTAGGAGGATACGAGTGTCAATGGGAAAACAAACTAGTTCCAAGCAGTGGAACATACCTATGCTCAATGTAAGGACACATGTGTAGGATAACGACACTCGGCGGAAAGTCCCCTCCTAGTAAAAATGGGGAATCAAGCTGCAAAAGATATATAAAATGGCTCTACATGGCTAGACATGAGACAAGCTCGGGCTATATGGCTGATAATCAAAGTCAGGGAAGCCGGCATAAGGCTCAATGAGGTAGGAAAAACTCATGATAATGCAATTACAACTTGACATAAGGGAGTCCTGGGGAAAAAGGCCAGCAAAAAGATCAAGAGGAGTATGAGGCTCTTGCACAAAGACATGTCGATACTATACAAAGGACTCCCACACCCTAAGGGAAAAAAAATGTTGGAATGGGCACCAAATGCAACAAAGGAGCTAACTAAGGCACCCATGTATGGTCAAGCTCTACCATTCACATCATGTCACTTCTAAAATAGCAAGAAGGTTCCATAACAAGATAGAATGGATTTGTACCTAAGGTTATAATGAAATGGTCATAAGGTCATGCAAAATTCACACGGATGTGAAATCTAACCTATATGCCAGTTTAGACATAATACCTGAAAGCGGCATGAATGGGTCAAAAAAATGGTCTAAATGACGCTACATCATCAGATTAGTCCAAAACGGTTCAAAACTATAGAAAGGGGGTAAAAAATTTCAAATTTTCTCTATAAATAGTAAAAAATTCAAAAATTACATATCATTTGAAATTTTTACCCATTTGAGCTTAGAACTTCAATCACAAATTCCAAGAGCTTCGTCAGATGAAACTCAACACCGTTTGTTCCAGGTAACTTCTCATGTCCTCCTCTTCCATTTTCATGTAGATTTTTTCAGTTTCCATGGTTAATTTTTTACTTTTAGGCCAGTCTAGATTGGTCTTTTTGGCCCACATAGAAATCAGGGATTTTCCGCGTATAGGGCTGGCTATACACGAAAAAACCTCCCAAACCTGCGTACATGTGGCTGTTTTGCAAACAGTCGCGTATGCGGATGCGCACATGGTTTTTTAAGGTATCTAATGACCAAAAATTATTTTTAATGTGCAAGATGGTCCTATAATGGAGGGAGAGGGAACATGGAGATGTAGAAGAGGCTACGGGATGATTTGATGGTTCAATAAGCTCTACATGCATGTGGGCTATACAAGTTTTGGTGCCTTGGCAGCCTAAGGGCCAAACCAAGACTCCTGCAGATGCTAGTAGACTACTGGGATCCAGACTCAGAGTCTTTCCATATCGATGGTGTCAAAACCCCAAAATTTCAAAAGAATTTAAACTTTTATAAATAGCATAAACTCACACTAATGCAATCATTAAATATTGATTAGTTAAAGCTATTAGTTTTGTAACTGAATGATCTTTACTTTTGTTTATAATACAAGCTGAGTTTCTTGTCAGTTTTCTAATTGATTTCTGCTTGCAACAGCAAGGGGATATGCTATGTTAGACTGGGCTTACTTAGCTACTAAGCTAACACAACAATTTTCTTTCTCTTACAGATACCCAGGTAAAGTTTTGGGATTGCTGCTTAATAGATCTTTTAAAGTAATAGAAATCATATGCTGTACCAATTTCATTCAATAAAGAAATATAGATATAATGCATGTTAGCCAGACTATTCAGCTTCTTACAGGTAAAGCTTTCCATGTACTCCTTTTGATAAAGAAAAAATTCAAAGATAGATAGTTTAGAGATGCTACAGAAATAGATAGCCATTTTCATTTATACTAGCATCATTAATATCCTTATGGGATACTGAATCTATTAAGTTTACTGTAGTGCACTTATTTATTTTCTAGTTCATAGCTTAAATCTGGATTATCATGTTCGATCCTATTTCATTTTACCTATTTGTTGTTTGACATGTTATGCCAAGTATACAAATTCAGGACGTGTTTGACTGCAGATAACAATTATAAAGATTGAAATAAGTAAAGTCCATAAATGCTTATACCTCTAGCAGCTACGGAATTTCCTGCTAGTTATAAGTCTTTACCTAGTAAAAATTTCAAGAGTGTGGAGTGATGGAATTATCTTATTTCCATGATCAATAACTAATTAAGTTTTTATGTGCACCCTGGGATTTATCATATAGTATCGTAATCTCTTTTGCTATGAACTCCCAGGTTAAATAAACATCAAGAAAAAGGTAATGGCAGTTTACATAAGTACTAGCCTAGTTATCACATGATAGTTCTTGTAATTCTTGCACATGGAAATAGTTACAATTATACTATTTATTATATGAACTTAAAACTAAAAAATAAAGTTCTTATAAATTCTATCAATGCTCTTGTATTTGACAAGACTCAATAACCATAAACCAACACAAATCTAAGGGTTGTTAAAGAACAAAGCCATTCTAAATAAAA
>LPNX010016439.1:2848-150612 GCA_001517045.1 Pseudotsuga menziesii | reverse complement strand
CTTTTGTTCAAAATCTCTCTTTAGATTCTATCATAAATGAACAGTACTCATCATTAAGAAGAAATGTTAGACTTATTGCTTCGATGGTAGACTAGAGTATTGGATCATAAGACATTAAATCTTATGAACCATGTTAACTTAACTCTACACCCAATTTCTTATAACCTTTATAACACAAAGTTCATTTTGTTATGTTATTATGTAAGGGTTTACCCTCAAGCGAGGTCTAAAATGTATGGTCTACATTATAAATACCAAGCTAAGGTTATCAATATCATAGACATATTATAGTTTATAGTTTGCAATGCATTGTTTTATATGTTATAGTCTAACATTATGATATGCATAATGTAATGCAGGTAAGGTCAAGGGTTACGACCTTATGGAAGTCTCCATACCATGATTTTGTTTTGCCATCCAAATGATTTTGAAACATTATCATTCGACCCACTCATGAGCAATAATTAAAACGCTGTCGTGGCTGTCTCCTCGCCATGCACTGGATGTTTATAAGGTTGACTCGCCCTTTTACTTGCCTCAGTATCTCCCTCGCCTTCGGGCTTGAGCTCTGCAAACCCTGGTGGTTCGTTATGGTCGATTTCTTGCCCTAATGCTATTCGATTGAAGCTCTCACTCGTTGCGTTCCTTACAGCTCTGTGCAGAAGTTTGTGGCCCGATCAATGGCAACATTGTAGACAATGGAAGGACTTAGGGTTACTTCGTTGAGCTCCATTGATTTTTCTGTCACGGCATACATACGAGACCTTCGATTTCTTACTCGTTGTGTCTCCATTTCGAAGAAGATCCTCGGTTTACTGTCAGCTCGTTCTTGCAGAAAAAGAGAAGGGTTTGGTTACCCCACGCTTGGTTACTTGGTTGTTTTTCAGTGGCTGTTCGTCTCTAAACCTTGCTGGTAAATACAATTCGTACCCACATTCTTTTATTCTAAAAGAAAATAAACAGATGATTTATGATAAATTCTAGGGTTTCTAACTTTTGACTGTCCTCCATTGGCAGATTTGACCTCCTCGATGCAAATGGAACGTCCCACGCTTCAGCTTCTAGCTCCACTGGTAAGCCTGGTCTCCACCATGGCACACCTCCTTGCTGGTTGTGGTGAATGGATGCACTTCAGTGGTTACTTTGGTTCCTTGCTAATGTATTTAGCTGTAGGTTATTAAATAGTCTTACCAGGGTTAATCCCTGCGATGAATGTATGTAAAAGATCTTGGCCGAGGCTGTATTTACATATTCGCCTTTACTTAAGATTTTTATCCTGTAAAGAGAAGAAACTAGAATATAGATGATGACTATCAGTCTATTGTAAGAATGAAGTCACGGCTTTGTTTTACTTCGCTGGTTGTGCTCTTAAATTGACTGTTTTGTAATACCGCTTATCTTTAAAGCGTCTACTGCATTTTGAAGTTTATAATGAGCATTTATTCTCTTTATTTTGACTGCTTTACATAGAAATAAATAATTTATAAACCCTTCATCACTCGCTCTGTGGGTTTAAGGTTCAGTCGTGGTTTAAATATTGTATTTTCATGTAATAATAATATTTTGGTGTAACTGTGTTTAGATAATTTTACAGGCTGTACGCCTTTTAGTATAGTTTTAATTTGGCTCCAGGTTAATGTATAAAACAGAGATATAGCTATTCTATTGATCATTAGAAAGAACAGGGTTTTACCCTCAGTTTTAAGGAAACTTTGATAACTGTTTTTCCCTTACTTGTATTTCTTCTTATACACAGTATAAAAGGGATTTGAATAAAGAGTTGCTTACTGTGTTTTGTGCATTAACCTGGTTGTAAGAGAAATATTACTATTCTTCTCTTAATAAATAATTTTTCTATAATATTTACATGTTATTGTATTAAGCCCTAGTTGGCAGTAAAGCATTACATAATTATTTTTCTGTGGAAGTTAAATCTTTTAAGCTCGACCACGAGCGACTTACAATTTTCTAAAAATATGTTTTATTTCTATTAGTAAATTCCTTATGATGCTGTTGATTGTAATAGATAAATATACCTAGGGTTTGTACCCTTAAAACAGCATAGTATCTATTATTTCTGTATTCTTGTATTATTGTAGAATGTGTATTAATACTATAATTTATTTAAGTAAAGAAGTTCTGTTCCTTAAGTTCTTCCCAGTATATTATTTAATAAAATGTTATTTTAATTTCTTACTGGCGGGTTTTATAACCTGATTTCTAATCATTTAAAAGTTAGAAAACAGAAAGTAATCCTTGGAGTTAAAAGAATCTTTGTATTCTTAACTAGTTTACAGACTGATAAAAAAAATAGGAAAAAATCTACAACATTAAACAAATAAAATACAGATACCTAATCATATCCTACTGTCAGATTATTTTATTTAACTCCTAAGGAATGAATTCCTCCTTAAAACTATAAGATTATAACCTACTTAATCTGCAAAAGTATCTAGTCTATCATTTTAATCTTATAGTTACTAAATTCAGAAAACAGAATATATTACTGAAACTAGATTGTAAGACTGTAAGAAAATGGTTCATGAGTTTGTAAAAACACCTGTAAATACTGCAGATAAATTAGGAAACTCAGTTCAGAAGTATACTGCTTCTAACACTGAGATACTGTGCTAGAGTACTATCTGGTGATACCAGATGTGGAAAAACACAGTGATACTAACAAGTTTTAATACTAACATTCTAAGATACCAAATTTACAGATACTAATTAATTACTCAGACATATAAATAATTATAACATTCATCCATTTATACTCAGAAAGACATAAATAAATGAATGAAAAACCTGTTTAATGCTGTGGACAACAACAGCAATGGGAGGCCGTTCCTCCCTACCAATTCCTGGAGAGCGCTCAGACAACGACTTCTCAGGACCCCCGAGCTTGCTCTGGTCTCCCTGGCTGGAACTAGGTGCAGCAAAACAGATACAGTCTTAAACTCAGTATCAACTCAGAACTATTAGTCAGTTCTCTCAGCTCAAATAGCTGAAATCGGAATCAAGTTACTGCAAACATTCACTCAAAACACTTCCTTACTGTCTTTCCCTCTTTCCTCAAATGAAATTCCTGAATAACATTCAGCTGAATGAATTCTTTCTGGAATAAAAACTGAGCAACCTCATCTCTCTTCATTGAGTACTTTTAAAGATTTCCTAGGTCTTAGTTGGGTTAACTATCATTTAATGAGCCACCTGCTCACATTCCACTTTCTTGGGGAATCATGACCCCAAATATAGGGAAGTTGCCACCTGCAACTTAGGAAGTGCTTGAGGATGCTGCCACTTGTCTTTTGCCTTTCCACCTAGTTCCATCCACCAGTTTGACCAGTAACCTCTTTTAACAGCTCTCCCATGCTGTTGTCTCCATAATTTATTTATTATTAATAAAATATTCTCAATTACACTCCATAACTGTTGACTCTGCTGAGTCATCAATCCCTACTTAGGATTAAGTTTAACATAATGTCTCAGAAATAAAATAAAACAAATTACATAATTTTACAAAATTGGGGTATGTGACAGATGGGATGTCCCTCACTATAGAGGTGGAGGACATATATTTCATTACAGGATTGTCTTGACCGGGAGAGGTGGTGAACCTACGTTCTCGCAGGCTTGGAGGTGGCCTCACCATTGAGGAGGACATTGCAGTATACTATTTTTTGGACATGGAAAAGGTTGGGAGTCAAATCCCGATAAAATCAATCCAGGTACTAGGCCTGAAGGCGATACTATTGGAACTTGGCAGGATAGCTGGGCTAGCATCACTCCACCAGGCCTCACGACCATTGATGTTCTATGCAGTGGAGTGCATGAGACCCACAGTTTACGATTGGAGTACTGCGTTGTTGAGTAACATGAAGTAGCAGCTCAGTGACTGCAAGATGGGTAGGGTACAAAACTTTAGTTTCGGTAGTATACTGAGCACATTATTCTTTGAGCGTGTTCTGGGGCTAAGCCCTAGAGCTAACGTTTCCCCTCATGGGGTTCAAGATCTGGCCCAACAACGTTGGGTAGATGCTATGTGCAGAATGGGAGGAGGTATGGTGTCCAACCCATACCTGTTGATTTATTTCCATGGTGGCGGCGGTAGATTATTTCCATCGACAATTACCCTTATGCAGGGATAGATTTTTGGGGAGATCCTGACATGCCCCTACCACCAGGAGCAGCATATGGTGATATTGGTAATGAATCCCAAACCCTTTTTTTAAGTTTTTTGAATTATTAAATTTTTTTGTGTGTTTTTTGATATATAGACTCAAAATACATGTTTTGGTGTAACGACACATAGTGACAACCTGTCATATGTATGCAAATGTTGGACCACGGCGGCCTGACGACTTCCCTCGTCATAGATGGAGGGGAAGAGGAGATGATATCATGGGTGTATATGCGGAGTAGACGCTCCAAAGCATCCACACAAACTTTGTACGATTGACACATCAGGTACCCATGGCGCAAGTTGAGGACTTACCTGAGGCCATGCAACGTCAAGTGGTTTGGGTACCATGAGCATGGGTTCAGTTATTCTGATGACTAGCTAGAGCCATGGTGTGCTACCACGATCAGAACCCCCCTCCTCCTCCACAGGCTTAGAGACCTGAGAGTGATTTATTTTTGTACTACAGTGTATTATATTTTGGTGGCTCGAAAGCCCCATTTTTGTATTATGACACTTATGTATTATGACGTCACATTTTGGATGTTTAATGAAAGACTTTTATGATGATCAATTTTATTTATTTACATGTGTGTAAAAATGTATGTTTGTGATGTGCTTATAGTCTATGAAACAAATGCCAATCTAACACATAGTTAGCATATGAGTCAACAACTTGATTATAAATTCTTGAAACATGTATGTATGTTATGTTGTCAAATTTTCGTTCTCACAATCTCACACGTAAGAATATTCATAATAATATCGGATCCCTAATATGATACAAGTCATTAAGTTGTGACACTACTAACTGTGAATTAAGACGTACCTCAAGAGAGAGAACACCATGTGAAATGGCATCCCGTAATAGCTCGATAATGACACTATACTCAGCAACATTGTTCGAAGAGGGACGTAAACATACACCTCCTAAAGACAATACCTAACCCGTAGGAGTATAAATCACCTAAGCAGCGGAGGCTGAGTGTTGAGTGTGGTGGATAGCACCATTAGAAAATCCTATGAAAGAGGAAGAGTCCATTGACATCTGCCATAAGAAACAAAAGCTAATAAAAAAACACGATCACCATAAGAAAACCTAACTATGCAAAAAAATGTATAATAATATACAATAATTAGCCCTTGTTGAAGATCATGCATAGTATTTTTTTAAATAGAGAAAATTTCTAGGCTCCGCTAAGGCTGTCCCTTCATAATCTACCAGCTCATAGGCGCCCTTCTCTAACACACGTTTGACCACGTAAGGACCATGCCACATGGGATTAAACTTCCCTGCACCTAAGGGTTTTTTAGATTGATCCCATAAAAGGACCAAATCTCCTTCACTAAACCTCCTCGGATGGATATACTTATCATACTGGACCTTAACGCGGCACTTATTCACCTCTAGAGCCACTAAAGCATCTCGGCATTGCTCATCAAGCTACTCTAAGTGGACCAAATGTTCTTCCAATGCGGAAGTGTCTGGTAAAAGCTCTATAGCTACTTTCAATGAAGGGATTTCACATTCAACTGGCAAGACAGACTCCACTCCATGTACGAGTTGATATGGAGAGAAACCAATGGCAGTCTTAACCGTGGTCCTATATGCCCACAAAGCAAGATATAACATGATATGCCAATTCGTTTTGCTTTGTGCGATGGTTCATTGGAGAATGGACTTAAGTGATTTGTTCATTGCTTCAACCTGTCCATTCGCCCGAGGGTAATAAGAAGAGGAGTGCTCCTGCTTATACCCTATATTTGAGGCCAACTCTTCCATCATTCGATTCTGAAAGTGCCTACCATGGTCCATGACAAGGACAAATACCAAACCGAGTAATAATTTGGTTGAATACTAAATGTGTGGTTGTCTCACCATCAGATTTAATCGTGGGCATAGCCTCAACCCATTTTGTGAAATAATCAATGGCGACTATAAGATGATGATGCCCCCTAACTGAAGCTGGGTTGCAATTCATGAAGTCAAGCCCCCACTTGGTGAAGGGACCGGCGGTGATAATCGGATGTAACGGGGTAGGATGTGAGCGCACATTGCATGCAAACACCTGGAAAGGGTGACACTTCTTGACTACATTAACACAATCTTTAAATATCGACGGCCAAAAATATCCCGCTCTCAATATTTTTTGGGCTGTAGAAAGCCGAGATAAATGACCACCACACGCCCCTCCATGGAAATCATTCAGCACAACCTGAACCTCCTCATGGGTTAAACAATGACATAAAATGGAATCTACCCCATGGCGTTACAAAATGTTATCAACTATAAGGTAGTTCTTAGATACCTGACGTAATCGTCGTCGCTCATCCCATGAAAGGTGAGTAGTGACCTTCAATGTTTGTAAATATATGATAATATCCCCATACCATGGATCCAAAGTTGAGATAAGGAAGATATGCTCATCGACAAACGTATCCTCATAAAATTCCTCCTCCTCCTCACTTGGGAAATCATAAATGAGCTCCGCAAAAATTAATGATTTCTTCAATTTCGCTGAAACAAATTCGAGATCGAATTCTTGCAAAACAACAATCCATTTATTATACTTTCCCTCGATCTTCCTTCTAGTGAGGATGAACTGAAATGGATTGACATGAGCTACCACCAAGGTCTGGTGAAGGATAATGTAGTGTCTCAATCTCTAAACCGCATGAACGGTAGCTAAGGCAAGTTTCTCCACATGGGAATAATAGATTTCCACATCTATAAGGTTCCAGCTCAAATAATATATGACATGCTCATGGATCTCCTCATCCTCCTGAACCAAAACCATACCAATCGTCTACATGGACGCGACCACTTAAATAAAAAAGTCACGACTATAGTCAGGTGGACTACGCATGGGGGCCGATGCTAAGGCTCGCTTAAGAGCATCAAAGAACTCCTGGGCTCGCTCATCCCAGCAAAAGGTAGTGTCCTTCTTCAAAAGACGCATAAAGCATTTATTCAAATTGGCAAAGTTAACCATGAATCTCCATAAGAAGTCTGCCATACCTTGCAAACATTGAATATGTATAATATTTCTCGGGGAAGACAATTAAAGTATTGCCTCAACCTTTAAGGGATCTACTCTTATACCCTCCTTGGAAACAATGAATCCTAGCAAGCGACCTGACTTCACGCAAAAGATGCGTGTATGAGGATTTAACCTAACCTGGTAGTGGCGGCACCTTTCGAATAATAATCTCAAATGGTAGGAATGACGCACTCTCAGCCGAGAATGAGTAGCAAGGTCATCCAAAAAGACTTCAATAATCGATTTGAGATCGTGAAAAATCAAGGTCATAGCCTGCTGAAATGTGGCTCCAGCGTTTTTAAGACTGAAAGGCATCTTCTGATATGCAAACATACCCCAAGGACAAATAAATGCAGTTTTTGTGTTGATCCTCAGGTTTAATTTGAATCTAATTATATCTAGAAAATCCAACCATGAAGGAAAATACCTCGCTTCCTGCACACTCATCCAAAATCTGATCAATAAATGGTGTGGGAAAATTATCCTTAGGACATGCACGATTTAAATCGCGAAAATCAGTACATATACGGATTGCTCCCTATTTCTTATCAACCGAAATGGGGTTTGAAACCCACTCTGTCAAGGGAACAACATAGATAAATCCGGCTTTCAACAGCTTTTCTATCTCAACCTTAATCATGGGTGCTTTTCTAGGATTCACTGCATGCAAATGTTGTCGAATAGCCTTCGCATTCAGATAGGTCTTAATTTCATGTTCGACAATACGAGGGTCGATACCTGGAATTTACTCGTATGACCAAGAAAAGATATCACGAAACTCTTTGAATAGCTCGGTATACTCTAGAATCTCAGCATGGGAACATTCTTCCCCAATATAGACATTCTCAATCTTGCCAGGATCGCGAGAGATATTGATAGGAATCGTAGGTGATATATTTTCCATGTTTCCATCAGCCATCTGACCAAGAGAGCTTAATGGAACCACGGGACTACCAATATTCTCACTAAGAATCTCCCTAAATTCCTCATGCTCCAAACGGTCAAGCTTGGGAAGAAAATAAGATCTATGATGTAACTCTTCCCAAGGTGGCTCAACTCCAGACATGGCCTCAATAATAGCTTCATCTGACGGAAAATAACTATCAAGGTAGTCATGTGCATGAGAGGACTCAACTGCCCATGCAGGCAACACATACGGGTCCTCCTCTTCTGTCCATGAAGAGGAAGGAGTAGGCTCTACAACAAAATCAAGATTTACTTGATATGCAATCATTGCTGTAGGAAATGGCATGTCTATTTCGATAGGTCCATTCGAAAGAATCGGTGTAGGAAGAATCCAAGGATCTTCCATATGGGAAGTGCGAAAAGACACCGAATTCAATGAAGATGAAGCCCCATCAAAACTAGATCCAATCATAAGGACGGGTGCAGGACAACTAAATTTCCCCATAAGGGATGGATACATACCTACACCCACACTCCCAGTTGTCGGCTGAGAGTGGTTGATAATCGGGATCGAAGCTCCCGATGATGCATTAACACTCGTATTTTTGAATGATGTTTGATCAATCATAACAATATTCCCATTAAATGGAAAGCATACAACTCAAAATAGAGAAGAGGCTATGGCTTGCATACTATACATCCAATTCTGACCCAGTAAAATATTGTAATCAAGGGGTGCATCAACCACCTCGACCTCGATCGTGACGGTCTTCCCTCCCAAACAGAATTTAAGAGAGGGAACAATTTCATGCGGCTGAAACGATCTTCCATCAAAGGCAGTCAACATGGTAGTGGATTTAGACAACTCAGGAGAACCCAAACCCTTCCAACATGACAAAGACATCACGGAAGTAGCAATGCCTTCCTCAATCACAGTGTGTTTGACAGTCATGTTAAGACACTCCACATGAATCAAGAGAGACACATAGTAAGGCAAGAGAGGCTGTAGTCCCATGGTTTCAAATTTTATGATGGAAGAAGAGTTATCATCATTCCCCCAAGAGCAAAAAGCAAATCTTTCCTTTGCGATGGAAAACTCTAAAGAACTTCAAGCGCAGACATCGCATAAGGATTTTGGCCCAAATCCTCAACAACAGAATAGTTCTGGGTGGCTCGGGCATTTGGATTGTTCCCCAAACACTTTAAGACTCCCTTAGGAATGTGAGATGCACTCTCAGGTTTATCCATAGGATTTTCAATACGCAAAGGACTCTCGGTAGGAGGAGGTTCTTTCCCAAGGTTTGGTTGTGATGAACCATATTCTTTCGCACAAGTCACAACCATAGTAGCACGCACCATGTTGATGCACCCATGACCAGTACTGGTTTCCGGTGGACTTTGATCTCCACCCGATGCAGAATGAGGATCATGGGTCCTTGAGTTCATATTTTGATTATGGGGTAAGAGATTGGTCAACACAGCTGGGCCCTGTGCTATGAACCTCGAGGCGTCATCCATACAAGGGCACAAGTGAGGGAGGTGGTCATCCTTACACAATTTTCAAGGAAAATTAACCTTACGTTTATACTGCTTGTCCCCCCCAGCATTACGGTCGTTCTTGTAATTAAAATTGAAATTTTTGTTCTTGTTCCCACCCTTATAATTGTTTTTATCCTTTTTCTTATTCCTTTCGGGATGTTGTTTGCCCTTCTGGTTCGACAATTGCACGGAAAGTACACTTTCCATTTGGGTGGGTTGAGATGAAGTCGTAGCTTGTCCCGATGTGGATTGGTTAATAGACAATTGACTCACTTGTTTCGTAACCGAGTCCGCAGGTTTCGCACTTGTACATCCCACAATGCCATCGTTATGTGGTCCAGGCTTGATCTTGGGATCAAAAGTAGAACATCGAGCGTTAGGTATGATCTCATATAATAGTCCAGATTGAGCATAAATCAAATCCATTTCCTGTGCCCTAAAAATTGCTTGTTCCTCATTCTAGAGTCCGGATGTAGAAACATCCTTCACGATATAAGGTAGCAACGATTTAAGGAACCACTAAAGGAGAAATTCTGGTGGTATGAAAGCTTTGATCAACCTCTTCCATCTATGCCACTCTTGGATATGGTCTGAGATATGTGTGGCTTTGTCTTTCCGAAATGTCAACAAGAGTTATGTACCAACGTTGTAACGCACTGGTAGCTGGAAGTGGTTCAGGAAAGTCATAGCAAGGTCATCAAACAAAACGAATGCCCCCTTTGGTAACTCTAAGTACCATTTCACTGCAGGCCCTGTGAGGGTGCATTGAAATAGCCTCAAATGGATTAAGTCATCATGTAAGGAGTTGGAAGAGCACCAAAGGTGAAAGGTAGTGACATGTTCACTAGGATCTTCTCCTGGTTTTCCCTCGAATTTGGGAATGTCTGAGGGAAGCTTGGTAGGGACAGTCGGCCAAGCCGGGTCATAAGATACCGGATCGTTCATTAGTCTCGACAAGTCAGGTAGATTTAATGTTGTGAGGAAATGGAGCCTAGGTTGAGTCGATCTATGCCATGCTCCCTGATAGTTTTGGTTCATATAAGGTTGAATACTGTAAATACTATGGCCTTGGCCATAATATCCTCCTCCCGTTTGACCCGTATAGGGATGCATGGAAGCATTATGATGTGGTGAACCTTGATTAGGCAGTGCTACAAAGCCATAATTACAGGAGTAAGCGGGTTGTTGATACCCGTACCCATAAGGTTGATAGCTCTGTCCATATTGTGGTCCATAAGATGGTGCATGAAAAGTTCCATAAGATGTCCCATGGGATATCCCATGAGAGGCTCCATAAGTAGGGATGTGGGGAATGCCATACGATGGACCGTAAGATGATCTAGAAATAGGAATATGACCTCCTGAGACAACATGAGATGCTTGACTTTGAGAAACTACTGTACGAGTAGTCATAGTACAAACATGACTAGTAGCAACATTTCGACCCAAGGGACCACGTGAATGAGGGGGAGGAAGGGTTGTCAAAAATTCATTCGAAGGAGTTGGAATAGAGGAAAAAGGGACATGTGAAGGGATATAAGTGGTATTCCCTATGGTCACTCATCTTGGTTATGGTATCTGCATATGACTACTAACACTAGGTCTAGGACAAACATGTGAGGTAGCTTCCACTGCCAGGATGGAAGGTGCAATGTGACTAGTGCTCCCAAATCTCTCTGCACAGAAAGGAATAGGAATGCCCCCAGCCATAGTGTTAGGTTCAATTTTTGACTCGGAATGATGTGCTAGATCACATGTAGGGATATCAGGCATGCCATAACTAACATGACTAGTTCTTGTGGGTTCATGGTGAGCCTCATTGCTCGGAAACCAATACCGACGACCTGGGAATGAGGGATCATATCCAGAATGTGAAAGTATATCAGGTGAAGGATCATATACAGGAGTAGGATATTCCTCCCCAACCTCTTGAGGTGGAGAAGACATCTCAGGAATATCATCCTCATGATCTCCCATCATTTGTGAATCAATGTGATAAGTAGTCTACATGTGGAAGGCGGAAGTCCTACTAAATGACGAGAACGGCGAAATGCCACACCCGAATCCATAATGACTCAAAAAATGAAAAAGACTCTATCTAACTACACAAACCCTAGCCAAACTAGCATGCACAGAGCATACACCTATATAATGTGAATCCAAATCACAAGCAAGAAAGGGTAGGATATGTGAGCTCTCGAATGAAGTAGGTATGTCTCACCTAGGAGAGGCTTGAGATTCCCATACACAACAAGTGGATGTTCGTAACCAATTATTGTGGCCCTCAGCTTCAACGCATATAGCGACTGTGTTGTCCGACCCCAACCTAGCTAGGACACCTGCAGAATAACCTATGCGAAGTACCCCATCGATAACCTTGGTAAGGAAACTAAGGTCACCTCAATATAATCAATGCTCAGGCGGACAGTCGCAGGTGGGATTGACTGTATGGGCAGGGTAGCAAAGCCCGATACTCTTGAAAGAGCCCCCAGATACGAATACAATTCTTGAAATATCTCTGGTGCTACTCAGTTATGACTAGGGGTCATCTCAATCAATAACCACTCACACTCCCTCGTTCTTAACTCCCTTGTAAGAGGAGGATCCTAAGAAACACTAATTCTACCAAGGAATTTCACACTCTCACCTGGACATACACATACATGTTGTTTGTTTAGTGGTCTTGGAGAATTTAGTCACAATGAACTATTCCAAGGACCTAAAACCTAATCTTGTTGGTGCACCCTATAAAATAAAAGAGTGTAATTCATTTTATTATGCATTGATTTTAATTGGCTTATTACTCAAAAGGGTAAATGATCGTGCAACTAATGGTGTTATGATGCAACAAGAAGTAAAATGCACACCTAAAAATCAATGCAAATGCACTGTGTCAAATGAAAAATGGGGTATGCTACTACGTGAAATGCAAAATTTTCCTTCAAATGAAAAATGTAATCATTCCTATATGAAAATCTGACTAATACTTTTCCAAGCAAACCTAGTGCAAGTACCATGTAAAATGCAAAATGAAAAAATGCATCATGTTGCAAAAAGCAAATATTTTTGTATTTTTTGAATTAAAATGAGATATTGAAGCAAAAGAATGACTCTACCACCCCCAGACTCTACAAGCACTATCAAACAACACCCAAGCAAAGCACCAAGGTAAAAGAGACCTAATGAACTAATCCCAAAACAAAAAATAGAAAATGCAATGACAAGAACATTTAAAAAAATTCTAACTAAAAGACATCTCTGGTCCGAAACAGAGGTGTATACAGACTCTAGAAGCATCCAAGGAGACTCAGCAATCATCAAAACTCACCCAGCAACACTTAATCTTCCCCTAAACATCAAAACTCAGGGCATACATGACTGTGTGCAGAAAACCCACATATATACGCGGATATCCCAGTAAAAACCATGTGTACACGCGACTGTGAAGCAAAAACTCGCGTACAGGAAGAAAAAGAGATAAAAATAAGGTAAAACAAACAAACTGAGACAAAATTTACTCATATCAGACACTACCAGATAAACATGCCCCCAGACCCTACTCAGAAATAGAGAAATCAAAGCAATTCAAGAACATTGAATGCCGATAAAAAACCCCCAAAGGAAATGACTAGGAACTCCCCAGTATGGTCGCCAATTCTATTACGGAGAAAACTTCCTATGGCTTGGGGTACCACAATAGATAGATTAATCGCATAAATCAATCCTTTCCTATATGCAAGAGAAACCAAACATCTAACACTAAAGGATCTGGATATATACCTTATTCCAGACGGTTCATGTAGATCCCCATTGAGCTTTTCCACTCTCTTGTACAAGTAATTTTCTCTCTCAACATTCAGCAAACAAGACAAGCATGCTATATATAATTGTGTTAGACCTACTCTAGCATATATAATCAATAACATATAAGCATTTAAAAACATCCATGGATTCAATACTCATTTAAATACACATTATTGGAAAGAAAAAGATATTTCTATTAATATAAAACAGAGATTACAATAGTGACAACCTCTGTCGGCACGTCTGCAAATCAGAGAAACTGAGTCCTCCACATGGGCCTCCACCACTTCAATCCTCCATCTCTTGATAGCAAGCTCACAAGAAAAGGCAATATTGGGAAGAACACAAAGTGCTCCAAGGGACAAAGGGATGCAGACTCAAATATAAGCTCTGGCAAAAATGGACTATAGTTCTCTTACTCTTCAATTCCTCCCCTTCCAATGTATCCAAATGGTTCCTTATATAGTGCTTCAATGAGGTAATGAAAGGTTAAATCCAAGCGATCTCAAGGCATATAGAAGGCCAAGAGACAAGTGATTTGGATCCACATCAAGAAAAACTCCAAAACTATTTATCCTTTTGCACACATTCTGATGTACGTAGGTTTGAGGGTCAAATCCGCGTATATACGTGAGAACAAGTTTAAAATTTGCGTATAGAAAATAAAACATGTTTTTAAAGATGATCTTGGAAACATCAAAGGTACAAAAATGGTCCATGGGGTCTAAAGAGTCTGCAGAGGGATAGGGAATGCCATAAAGGTGTGATCCACCATGTGTGGTACAATCAGTTGTGACAACAAGTGTTGACTTCTAGGTGCATGTGGAAGCCAACTAGCATAGTGAGGAATCTAGGAATCTAGGAATAAGACAAAAATGATTAATTAATGTCAAATATGGGTAACTATGGGTCAATTATTATAACAAGATCAAACTCCTAATAGGATGGATACCATAGTGAATACTACATATGCCCCATTATTTTTACCTCAGCCTCTTAATCCTCTTCATGGTGGATATTATCAGAAGTATCTCCAAAGGTTCAATGGCCAAGGAGAGGTTACAGCATAGGAGGATTGAAATGCTTAATTTATTTATGCTGATAACCAAAATATTGAACATCACGATGTATGGATGCGAGTCTTTGTATAAATTTTAGATGGAGAGGTAAGAAAATGGTTCAGATGGGATAAATGCTTTGGAAGAAGTTTTCATGAGACAATGGGGAGAGACCAAATATTATCTTTATTACATTACTGAGTTTGGAGCTTTGAAAAGAAAACAATATGAGATGGTTACTAATTTTACTAAACGTTTCAATAAGATGTATAGTAAGATCCCTACATAAATTAAGCCTACTGAGACATCTGCAAAGCCGACCTATGCAAATTATTTTGGTGTTGAGTTCTCTTTATTACTAAGGGAAAGAGGAACCATTACTCTAGTGAACATGCAAGAAGCAACTTTGGAGGTAGATTCAAATTTGATGGAAGCTAATACATTGATAGATAAATCTGAATATCATGGGGGAGACAAGAAAAAGAAAAAAGAAATGCTACCATCTACTTTGGGGGCAAAGGTAGTAGATAGTAAGATGGATGAAATGGACAAACACCTTAATAATTTATCAGCGAAATCAAAAAGTTGGAAATAAAAAAATAAAAATAAAAATTGACCTATTAAGGAGAGTGATAATCAGAATCCCAATCGGTTTAGAAGGCCATTTAATCTTAGGTTTTTTTTCTGGAGATAGGAGAAATAATGAACACCAAAAAACACAACCTCCTCTTCAAACAATTTGGTACAGGATGATGAATCTAATGAAATATATGAGATGGAGGTTTAAGACTTAGATCCAACTATTGATCAATTGGATGATGTGTATTCTTCCCATTTTCTAACTAGGTCTGAATATCATTATGAAAAAATGGATGATTATCATGAAATAGATAATTTTGAACAAGGGTCAAATATTCCAGATATTTTCCATGCAATGCAACTAAGGATTTATGGTACCGATATGGGATAAAATAGGCTTCACAAGACAAGCAAAAAGCAAAGAATTTTCCTGCAAAACAAGGGTTGTCTCTTGAGAAGAAACATGATCAACAAGGAGGTAAAGATAGAGTTGCAGATATGGAAGATACAGAAAAAGTTGTTACTAGTTTCAATACTGAACATAAAATTAGAAAAATCAAGATTCCTATTCCATTGACTTAACTAATTAAAAATCAGTCATATAGAGAGCCTACTCTCAATACCGTAAATCCTCTAGTCAATTCTATTCCTTTAGATGTGATTAATTTACAAGATGAAAATCCGACCATTATTTTTGGTCCCAAAACATTTGATCATCCAGATCATAAATATTACTACCCTCCTCCTTTTTATATTACTCTTATAGTTCATGATCAAATGTTGCATAACCATCTTCTAGACTCTAGTGCTTCACACAATCTTATGCCTAAGGTAGTCATGGAAGCTTCAGGGCTTACTATCACTAAGCCCTATCATGATCTGTATGCTTTTGAATCTAGAGCAGTAAAGTGTCTTGGGGTTATCAAGGATTTTATTGTTAGCCTTACACAGTTTCCAATGAAAAGTGTACTCATGGATGTTGTCATAGCTGATATTGCTCCTAAATTTGGTATGTTGCTTTAAAGGTCATGGGAAAAGAGGGTACGGGGGACCCTACAAATGGATATTTCTTATGCTACAATTCCAGTATTTGGTGGGTAGTACAAGAGACTTTATAGGGAGGTATAACTTGCATATTTGGTAAGTGACAAGAAAAATCCTACAAATCATCTAATCTATTCATTTCAAGAAAAATTCGGTTCCTGTATATTAAATCTAAATGATGATATCACAGGTATTTTACAAGTTGAAAAAGATCATACAATGCAACCTAGAATGGAGATTCAAAATAATTTAAGCAAAATATATTTTGATGGTTCATCATGTAAGAAGGGATCAGGAGTAGGTATTATACTTAATTCACATGGAGGTGAGATTATTTCTTTGATGTATACGATGGAATTCCAAACAACAAATAATATTTCCGAATATGAAGCATTAATTATTGGGTTAAGAGTTGCAAATGATCTAAACATTCAACAACTTACTGTGTTTGGAAACTCTGAATTAGTAGTTCAGTAGATGAAGAATGTATATTAGGTTAAACAACAGTTGTTAAAAGTATACCAGAATGAGGTATGGGATATGGTTGATAATGTTTTCTTAGCTTTTAATATATCCTTCATCCCAAGAGATCATAATCAAACATCAAATTCATTGGCTTTAGCAGCAACTTACTTTAAGGTTCCAAAAGTGTCACAACTCCAATATCCGATTGAAGTAAGGTACAAGCATTCAGTTCCAGATAATATCATGCATTGGAGAGTATTCCATGATGATATGGATATTAAAAAATTTCTAGAATTGATAGGTGAATTTTCTACTTCTTACATTGATGAAGATCAAGATGTTGAAATAGATTAAATTCCTTAATTTTCAGAAAATTATATTGATAATCACAACATCATCAAACTAAAAGGAAATTTTATTTCAAAAGGTTTGGTTCCTTTAGAGAGGTTATTTTCAAAAGATGATACTTTTTTAAATCCCACTATGCAATCTTTTGAAGAAAATGTTAGTAGCTGCAATATTGGTACTCAAGATGAGCCTAAGATTGTCAAAATTTCTAAGGCACTTTCAGATAAAGAAAGCAAAAGATATGTCAATATTTTGAAGGGATTTATAGACATTTCTGCATGTCTTGCGAATATTCGAAGACATATGATACCAACATAATTCAACACAAGATTCCATTAAATCCCAATACCAAACCTTTAAGATAGAAGCTTAGGAGGATCAATCGTGTTTTGTTACCAATCATTGAAAAAGAGGTTAAAAAGTTGTTAGATGCAAATATGATTATTCCTCTCATATTTTCCACTTGGGTTGCAAATTTAGTTCCTCTACATAAGAAAATTGGTGAAATAAGGCTTTGTGGAGACTTTTGAAACTTGAATAGATATTCTCTGAAAGATAACTACCCATTGCCTAAGATTGATCAAATTTTATAGAAAGTGGTTGGTGCTCAAAGATCTCAATGATTGACGGGTTTTCAAGGTACAATCATATTTTTGTACATCCATATGATAGAGAGAGAAAAAACTTTACTACTCCTTGGGGAACATTCATGTATGATAAAATGCCTTTTGGTCTCATGAATGTTGGGGCAACTTTTCAAAGGGATATGTATACAACTTTTGTTGGGGAAAAGGATAAGTTAATGGTAATATATTTGGATGATATACCATTTTTTTTTTAATCTGATGAGGCTCATCTTAAACATCTTAGGAAAACATTCCTTAAATGTAAAAACTTTGGATTGTCATTAAACCCTAAAAAATCTCATTTTTCCATGCAAGATGGAAGGATTTTGGGGAATAAATTTTCAGCTGATGGAATCCAAATAGATCCTGAATGTATCAAGGCCATTTTAAAGATCAGTATTCCTAGAAACATGAAGGACATTTAGTATTTTGTTGGAAAGATAAATTTTCTAAGATGGTTCATTCCGAATTTTGCAGAGATTATCAAGGAAATAACAGTTATGTTGAGAAAAGATCAAGAAGTTAAATGGACAATTGAATCCAGATAATCATTTGAAAAGATAAAACATTCTCTCAGTGAAGCTCCAGTATTGTTAAGCCCATATTTCTCAAAATAGTTTTTCACTTTTTCCTTTGCTTCCAAAGATATCATAGAAGTTGTACTTTTACAAAAAATTCAGAAGGTCTTCAACAACCCATTTATTTTTTTAGTAATACCTTGAGAGATTTTGAACTTAATACAATACATTAGAAAAACAAACCTATGCTTTAGTTAAAGCCTTTAATTTTTTCAGAATCTATCTATTGCATTCAAAAAATTTAGCATATGTTCCTAGCGCAACAATTAAGGAAATTCCGACACATCCTGATAGCGAGGGAAAGATGCAGGGGCATTGGATATAAAATATTATGGAATATGATGTTGATATTAGGCCTACAAAATTAGTTAAGGGGAAGGTATTGGCTAAAATCCTTGTAGATTCAAATTGTCAAGCTTTAGGTCTTCATTTGGTAGAAAATCAGTAAGTACAGGAAGGATTACCAACAAACCAAAGTAAGGAACATATTTATGACAAATATGTTGATTATTTATGGTATGGAAAAATAGTTCATTTTATGTTATACTTACAATGTCCTCCTCATTTGGATAAAAGTGAATGTATATCGTTAAAACTGAGGACTATGAAGTATTTTTTAATTTACAAAATATTATATTGGAAAGACCCTAGAGGGATGTTACTGAAATGTTTGGACAGTTCTAAAGCTCATTTAGTTACTACATAATTACATGGAGGTGCATATATAGGTCACAAATACTGGAAGGAAACAACATTTAAGATTATAAGAGTAGGCTACTACTGGCCCACCCTCTTTACATATGTTTATTGTCAGGTGAAATATTGCGTTGAATGTCAAAATTTTATGGGTAAGCACAAGTTGCAATCTCTACCTTTAATTTTTTTTTTAGTGAAAAAAACAGTTCCTTGATATTCTATTGAATCAAAGGTAACCTGGTACATCATCAAGCAAAACTGTCAGGACCACAATGGGTCTAACATAATCAGTAATTTTTTATCATAATACATTAAGACAACCGTTTAATTAATCACATGATAAAACCACACTATCAGTACCTAGGCATCAATACATGAAAAAAGACCCCTCATAAGTGTGCAATATATCATCAATCAGAATATGTCCATAAAGAACATAACAAGAGCCCAAAATCCTTATCCAAGGCATGGCTTGAAACTCTCAAAAATTCTGTTACTGCTGCTCAGCATAACCATAAAATACTCAAAGGTACCAAGGAGACAAATGTCTGAAATAGAACAGAGCAAAGCTCTAAAAAAGATGGAGTGAGACTTACCCAATAAACTCATCATCACATGATTCAGTCAGTAAGAGATGACCAGAAGCCATACTCAGCCCTTCCTTGGATAAGGAGTCTGTCCTCTTGTTATGTTCCCTATAGACATGACTGAAATCCACCCGAGTGAATGAGGACATAAGTATCCTGGTGTTAAAACACCAAGCCTCAAGGTTCACCATGTCAAGGGTGGATTCACCCTTTGCCCAATTTATAATCAGCGAGGAGTTGCCAAAGATATGTAAGTATGGAAACCCAATATCTTTGGACACAAGTAAATATGCCCAGAGTGCTAATATTTTTGCTCTAGTATTTGTACTACTTCCACATCCTAATTTTTATAGAAAAAAGTAGTTATCAATAAGAAAATACATATACCCTCTCCTCCTATGGAGTCCGTTGCAGCTCCATTAAAGAAAACCATTGGAAATTTCATAACAGGAGAATCTCCAATGTCACGTAATTTGTGCCTTATTACCTGCGGGACCTGGCAAGATGAAACCCCAAGTAAGATTTGATGATATAGACTGGCTATGTTAGGTTCTAGATTTTCAAAAATATATCGGTTCCTTGCCTTCCAAATATTCCAAATGAAAAATAAAGGTAGATACTAGAGGCTACCACCCTTTGAGACCCAACTAATAATATTTTCAATAAGGGATGAAGCAGACCAATGCAGGTGAACATCAAAATGTCTCTTAATACCCAGAATCATCTTCTCCATGAAAGGGCATCCAACAAAGAGGTGTTCTACAGTTTCAACTTCTGATTTGCATAGACAACATCTATTGGGACCACACCATCCTCTCTTACACAGAATTTCCCAAGTGTTAATTTTCATATTACATGTCAACCAGATAAAACATTTCAGTTTTGAGGAATATTGAGATGCAAACCTTCAAGAGAAAATCATCATTGTTTATCGTCAGTTGTTCTGAGACGATAAGATCATATGCTCTTTTAATTATCACCTTACCCAACTTTTTGTCAAACATCCAAAGAAGTGTCTCTTCAGAATTCCCAATCCTTATACCACCATGTGACAAGCCTTTTACATATGCACTCCATTGTTCAACCCATTCACCCCCCAAGTACAGATCTGAAGCAGTACACCAATGGTTACAATCATGTCCATAAGCATCAATATTTTGTGCTTGAGCTAGATTGGAAATTCCTAGGTTAGTAAGGTAATATCTCAGATCCTCGGATAAGAGATACTATGAATTAAGCCCAGCTATAAGGTCCACTCCCAGCCGAATATTTAAACCATTCCCCACCTTCCATCCCATCTGACTAGTAATCCAAGACACTATCCTAATAAAACCATTCCAGAAGTATGAAGATCTAGAAACATTGAAGTTTTGAGCCCTAATCAATTCCTATAAGGGTCTGTTCTTGATGTATTTATGAGCAAATATCCTATTCCAAATACCATTTCCCTTAAGAAGCTGCCACATGATTTTCAATCTCAGCGATAATCCAAACCACTCAAGGTTCTTTATATCCCATATTCCATATTCAATAGGGGAAGAAACAGTTTCCCAACATACCAGGTGAATTTTCTGATGTTCTTCTGAGGAACCCCACAAAAAGGAGAAAATTGCTCTTCTAAGTAAATTCAGTATAGATTTACGGCATCTTGCTAGGGAAAACCAATAAAAGGCTAATCCAGTGAGTACTACTTTTATAAGTACAACTCTGTCACCGAGAGAGAGCAACCTGTAGGTCCAGTTCTTGATCTTATTTTCAAATAATTCTACCATCAATATCAAGTTAGAGGTACAATACCCCAATGGTTTCAGGAGGTATCCCAAATACTTAAAGCCCGATGTGATTGGTTCCATACTGTAAGGGAGAAACTCTACAATTTGGATTCTAATATCAGCATTAACATTTTGATAGAGAAATGATGACTTTTCCAAACTAACAGTCATTCCCGTGGCCGAGCAAAAAAAATATAGTGCATCTTTATAAGCTCTCCATTCTCTAATAGTTCCAATACCAAATAAAATAACATCATCTACAAATAACAAGTGTGTTATCGACGGATCAGTTGACTACTGAAAACCTTTAATGTGACCTTTCTACTGAGCATCCATAATAATTCTACTAAGACTCTCAATAATCAAGATGAATAATAAAGGAGACAAGGGGCAACCTTGACGAATTCCTCTGGATGCTGGGAAAAAGTGCGAGGGGGTCCCATTTACTAAGACTGCAAAACAAGAGCTAGATACAAAACCCATAATCCAATTCACACCCAACAACGGAATGCCGATCTGAATAAGAAGAAGTCTCAGAAAGGTCCAGTTCACCCTATTAAAATCTTTGACCAGGTCAAGTTTTAATACCAGGAAACTATAATTCTTTGTTTTTATAGAGTGTAATAATTCCTGGGTTATGCCTACAGGTTCAGTAATATGCCTATCCTTAAGAAAGCCAAATTTTTGTGTGGATATAGACCTATTCAGGAGAGGCTTCAGTCAGAGGGATGCAATCTTAGAGATGACCTTGTATACCAGGTTACATAAAGAGATAGGACGAAAGTCTGCAAAAGTGGAGGGCTTATCACATTTTGGTATCAAAGTAAAGAAAGTGGAGTTTAGTGCCCCATAAATATTCCCTTGGGTTCTAGCTTGCTCAGCAACCAAAACTAGTTCTTCCCAAATAAGGTAAAAAAAGGCCAAGAAGAACTCAACTGGGAAACCATCAGAGCGCGGGATTTTATCTTTCTTAAACCCTTTTAGAATAGCTTCAACTTCCTAGATCATAATCGGCTTAAGGAAACAGTCAATATCCTCATATACTGTCATATTTGGGAAAAGTATGATCACCTTTAATTGGTCAGCAATATTCATTTTCTTGTCATCGTCAAAAAGGTCACTGAAATGTTGTTTGTCGAGCATATTTAGAGCAAAATCCTTAGACATAGGTCTACCTTCCTTATCATTTAGGGATCAAATTGCTTTTGTATTTCTCCTAACATAAGTAAATGAGTGGAAAATTTTTGTATTTGCATCCCCTTCATTTATCCACTGCACTCTGCTTTTTCAGTTTCTAAGTAGTAATCTCATGGGACTAGTATTTTCCTTTCCTAACTTGAAGGTTTTTCAATTTATCTGCATTTGAGGCAGATAAGAGGCCCAAATTCTCAAGTAAGATGTTAGATATTCCTTCATTAATTTCTAGTATCTGCATCTTCCTTTCATGATTTTTCTTTCTTTCCCATTCTTTAACAATGCCTTTGAGTCTACGCAGCTTAAAAGAGAGGGAATCCATATGACTATAATTATCCAAGGGCAGAGGATCCTTCCAAGACAAAAGGACCAGAGGAGCAAAGTCATCCTCCACAAGCGAGGCTCTATTAAATTTAAAGGGACAACATTGTGAGACAAGTCTCGAGCCCCATTCTAGGCATATAGGGTAGTGGTATGAGACATCAGTAGGGGTTTCCCAAGTTCTATAGCATGCAAGGATAGGAAGAAGAGAGTCATATAGAAGAAATAGATCTAGTCTTTTACTAATTCCTGCATCCCCTGAACGCCCATTTGCAATTAATGATCTCTTTCAAAAGTGGGGTTTAGATTTTATAGGTGAGATTCATCCTCCTTAAGGCGGCCAACATAAGTGGATTTTAACAACCACTGGTTTTTTTTACTAAGTGGGTGGAAGTAATCCCCACAAGAAGGGAAACTGACAAATCCATTATCAATTTTCTTTAGGAAAATATTTTAAGCATATTTGGATGCCCTAGGGAATTGGTGACTGATAATCCTCCAGAATTTAAGTCTAAAACCATGGTCAATTTCTGTGAAAGGAATGGCATCATAATAAAACACTCTACACCCTACTATCATAAAGGAAATCGATTAGTAGAGTCCACAAATAAGAATATTGTTACCAATATTAAACAGATGTTATCTAAGAAAAAGGGTTTGGGATACTATGCTGAAGTATGCTCTTTGGGAAGAGCGAGTGACTACCAAAAAATCAATTGGAACATCCCCTTTCCATCTTTTTTATGGTGTTAATGCAGTATTTGCTATCCAATTAAGCATTCCAGTAATTAAACTACTGCAGGACATTAAAGAAGAACCAAATGAAATTAGAAGAAGAATGTTTCAGATAGTTGAACTACAACAAGAGAGAGAAGCAATATTGATAGAAAATGCTGAGGCTTATAAGAGGAAAATCAAAGAAATATTGGATAAAAGAGCTGAATAAGATACTTTATTAATGGGTGATATGGTACTCATATGGGATGCACACAAAGATGAAAAAAGGTAAGCATGGGAAATTTGATAAATTATGGCTTGGACCTTTTAAAATTTCAAAAAATTTGGGGAACAATACCTTGTGTAGCAGAACTTGGAGGGTGAAGAAATTGCAAGACCAGTCAATGAGAGTTTTCTCAATCAGTTTTACACATACTAAGGTTAGGGGTGACCACACTTCATTGTATATACTAGTGATTTTTCAAGATTTGAATAAGACTCCAACCCAATGGATTGTACAAATATGTATCTTTTAATTTGATTTCACAACGTTTGATTTTAATTTTATTTCAAAATTGAGTGAAGGGACTAGCAGAGAGCATTCAGGTGAGGAGCAAGATATGGAATACATGCATGTTCAAGATCTTGAACATTCTGTTGACAGACAAGGAGTTCCATTGGGTGAGATTCTAGTTGAAGAACAAGTGAATGGAAAAATGGATATTTTTGATGAAAAATTACAAGCTAAGGAAGAAACCGAGCTTATGAATATTAGGAAATATTTGCATCATTAAAAAGATCAAAATACACATTTAAATCAACTTAATGATCATCTTGTTAATTCCAACCTTATGACAAGGAAAGATATTGAAGAAATCAATTCCAACAATGCAAAACTAGTTCAAGTTGCCGAAGAAGCAGTTAAAAGAAGGAAGATGGCTCATGAAACAAATGACAAATTACTCAAACATAATCAAGAACTTTGGGAGAAGGTTCCATTTATGGAGAAAGAAATCAGTTGAATTTGAAGAAGGCTTTAGGAATTATATGGTCTAACTATGCTTGCAGAAGTTGCTCGTAAGCTATGGCATCATGAAAAGATAAGTCTTGTTATCTATGTGGTAGTATTTGAAGTCAATCTGTTCTAAATGTACTGTTTAGTTGACAACATGTAGTGTTTTTTTAAACTTCTTATTGCCATTGTAATTAAAAGTATCTATATTTAGACCCTTTCGATCCTATAATTTTGGATCTAGAAACAATTTCTATGTAGTTTTGATTATAAATATATAAAGTAAAGATAGTAATAGGGGTTGGTAATAGAGGGTCGAGAGAGAGGATTTTCACATGTACCAAATTTGAAAACCTTTTAAATCTATAAGTATATTTTGAATGCTATATTGAGGATGAAATCTGAATTATGAGCCACTTTGACTTATGATAAATTATAGATACATGTCAATGTTTTTGATTTAGTTATGTTTGTGACCTTGCAATTGATAGTGATTCTATCCTTTGTACTCACTGCATGTCTTATGTATTTTCATATCTCTTATTCATAATTTTTTTTGTCCTAAAAGTGATTTTATAGCTTATGTATAACTGTTTTTTGTAGTCATATGTATGATCTTCAAAATGGTTCAATATATTTATATCATTGTTTCTTGTCTTTCATATTTACTTATCAACACTTGATTTATGTATATTTGTTGCCACATTTCTCCAGTCTCTTGTTTCCCTTTCTGTTATTACAAACCAAACAAATATTTAATATCCAGAATTTGTAGTTTTAAAATCTTGAGATTCCTGGGCTTTGTACCTCTATATTCTAGAGAAAACACCAATACAAACAACTGCATCGACAGAAAGATGCGCCCTCTTAGTTCAAGTTATATGGTCCTCCCTTTTCAACTTATATGTGGAGGGAAGTGCTCAGAATATGAAACCCTATTTTCCAACTTTCGTTAGTTACACCTGCACAAATTCTTATGGGTGGCTATGATACCATGTTAGAATTTTAATGGTTATACAAGATCTTAAACCTTTAGCATCATTTCATCATAACCATAACATTAGGATCACTAAGAGAAAGACAAGCACAACACCACAAAAAGAGCATATAGAATTATCCTGGGAAACCACAAGGGAGAAAACCAAAAAACTTATTTAGTATAGATTCCATCACCAAGTGAAATTCCAACCAAGATCGGAAGAACCCCAAATACAATAGAAACTATCTCTCCTCTTTAGCGAGCCTCTTCTTTCTCTCTCTTGCGCACTTGCTTGAGTGGGAAGTGTGTACAAATTAAAGGTGTGCCCTCTATATTTATACTCATCAAATGGGTGACCTAATAACTCAACTGGGACAACTTGTTGTTCTTAACAGGGATGACTTACCTAGGGTGACTCAAAACACCATTTATATAATACTCTTGTGGGTACTATTGACCCAAGTTACAACATACGGGTTACATTGATTCTTTCAATTACATTTACATGACCAAGTACATTAATAACATATCCCAAAGGATGTACAACAATAATAGAATAAAAGTATAATAAGAATACCTTACGAAGTTACTTCTTCATCAATATTATCACTATATACTGCCTCATAGGAAATTTCAATATCACAGGTTGCTTTATTATCAAATACTAACACATTTTCATCATCAATCATTGTACCTTCAATGCTACCATCTTCTGTCTCTATTTCAATTAAAATACTGTTAATACAATCACCAGTTTGAACAACTGTTATCTTGATTAATTTGAGCTTTATCTATATTGATCACTCTCATACTGAAGTTCATCTGTAGAATATCCCAAAACATTTTTTCACTATGTACTTCACCAAATTCATATAAAATACAAGACAAAATTATTTCATTGAGTGCCGATTGAATACGATATAATTCTATTGCACCTATTCACTTATCATGATAATTAACAAAACCATCTTGAAAATAATGCCATAAATCTGCTGAACCAAGTAATCCTTTCATTTTAATTGACCAAAGTGTAAAATGTTTACCTCAGAAAGATGGAAAAACATGCATTAATCTTTTCAATATTTAATCAATTTCTTCAAATACTTCATTGATCTAGTCCACTTCTGCATTGTGATCTTTAAGCAAGGGTTCTTTAGCTCCAACTAGAGACACTCCACATTGTTCTTGATTCTTTCTTATGAATTTTTTCATTTCTCTCTAGAATTGTTTAAGTTTTCTGTTTTGACCCATGATTATTCAACGCAAAGCATGCACTTGCTTTACCTCTTCAACTGCTTCAAATATTCCATCACATATAATAGTGATTAGAGGTTTAAAAAACACACTTCATGTCCAGAAATTTTAGGAAGTTTTGTTCTCATGTAGTGATTTCAAGTTCTCTGGTTCTGACAACTTCACAATCCACCTCTCATCAATGTAGCAACATATTCTATTTCACACGCAACACTTAATTGGGAAACACTTCTGTGGGTCTACTCTTCTCAGCAAATCACACACTCTCTTCACCATGATCAATTCTTTGCACAATGACACCTCTTTACACAATGATCTGAGGTCCACAACAATCCCCAACAATGATACCTTAGTTCCCTCAATATCGGCAATGGCTCCTCTCTGCAATCTCGAGACACCTCCACATTTTTAACACATAAAACAAAGGTTTTGTCACAATAGCATCCCTTCAATGCAATTCTAGATCGACGACACACTTCCGAGCAATGATCTATAGATGCAACATGTAGAATGTTCGTTCATCACTTCATGCAACAGGAAACTAAGGTGAGCAAGAAATATCTTGTTTCCAGATATTTCATGCACTACAATAGTCAAGTCTGATAGCTGATGTAGTTCTCTTCACCTATGAAATTTTTCGTCCTCTCCTTTTGTATGGAATGCGTGTTATAGATGATTTTACCACACTTGGTAGATCATGTATTTATGGCCTTCACTATCCCTATGTAGACTCCTTGGACCCCCTTTGCTCAAAATATACTTTTATGTTCCAAGAAACACCTTTAAAATTCCCTAATTATTACTATACACAGGTCACAAGCTTACATCCCACGTATACATCCAGCTTATCCCACTATGACCTACGTACATCGGGAAATGTTCCCAAAAAGAAAATATTTTGGAGTTTTCCTCAACGAGTCATGAATAACTTGACTATTGGCCTTCCATATGCCTAGAAACGCTTTGACTCGATTCTTCACTTCCTATTGAAGGGCTATATATTGAGCCTCTTGGATGCATTAGAGGAGGATAACTTATGATAGCAAGGAAACTATAGTGTATTTGTACCCCATTCATACATGCTTGATTTTTCATCCCTTTGTCCTTTTGAGTAGCCATTGATGCTCTTCCCAAGATTTCCATTATCTTGTGAGCTTGCCATTGATTTGGAGGATTGACGTGGTGGTGGCCCAGGTGGAGGACCCAGTCTCTCGATTTCGACGAGGTGCCAACAGATTTTGTCACCTGTATATATGTTTATAATTAATAGAAATATCCATTTCTCATCCATTGTATGTGTGTAACTATGAATGTTCTTTATCCATGGATGTAGTTGCTTCAATTTATACATACTAGTTTTATATATGCTAGAGTATGTCTAAGACTTTATATCTATCATGATTTTCTATTTCATTGGTGTTGAGAATGGAATGTAGTTGAAAATGTGACTAAAAATATCAATGAGGATCTACTACAACCATCTAGAATAAGGTACTCTTTTTATCCTTATTTTTAGATTTGTTTATCTCTATTTCATATGGAAATGGATTGATTTCTGGTGTCATATAATCTGTTGTGGTCTACCCCAAGCCATAGGAATCTTTCTTCGTAAAAACACATGTCTCCTCTTCTAACAATATCACCTTTACGAGAAACAATATCAAATTTTCAAACAATGGCATATCCTTGCAGCTGTGGCCTCTCTCAAAGCATGATCTGTACTCCTTTACACCCTCACTCAGAGGTCTCTTCATGCAGAAATATTCAAGAAACTATAATTCTTCTTCAAATTTTGCTTCTTCTTTTGCAACAAGCTTCCATATTGTATTGTCATCTACTTGATCTACAAGCATGGTTACTTTTCCACCTAATAAATCATCTATGAGTTTCTTCTCTTGCAACATTTGGAACCAACATTCACTTGAAAGTTGTTCATCGTCATATTTAATAGGTTTTTACCAAAAAAGCAATTACACATTCATATTCAACAACAATCTGAGTTGTTGAATTCATATTTGTTAGAATTTTAATGGTTATACAAGAACCTAAAACATTTAGTATCATTACATCATAACCATAAAATTAGTATAATTGAAAGAAAGACAAGAAAAACAACACAAAAAGAACACAAATATTTACTTGGGAAACCACAAGGGAGAAAACCCAACAATTTATTTAGTATAGATCCTGTCACTGAGTGCAATTCCAACCAACATAGGAAGAACCCCAAAGAAAATAACAACTATCTCTCCTCTCTAGTGAGCCTATTCTTCTCTCTCTTGTGCACTTGCTTGAGTGAGAAATGTGTTCAAATAAGAGGTGTCCCCTTTCTATTTATAATCAGCAAGTAAGTGACCTAATAACCCAACTAGTCTGACCTACTACTCTAAATAGAGCTCACTTACCTAGGGAGACTCAAAATAACATTTATATAATATTCTTGTGGGTAATATTGACCTGAATTACAATAGAAGGGTTACATTGATTAATTCAAGTACATTTACATGACCAACTACATTAATAAAATCTCTCAAAGGAGGTACAAAAATAATATAATAAAATCACAATAAGAATATATTATGAAGCTACGTTCTTTAACACTACCTCTTAAAAAGAAAGGTATTCTTTTGTCACGGTCATTATCCCTCATTCTCATAACTCGACACTGGAAATCATTGCTAGATATAAATTATGGAAATCATCACTGGATCTTGTCAGTAGACATCATCATTGGATCTCGTCAATGGACATTATCACTAGATCTCGTCATTGGACATCATCACTTATGTTGCAACTTGGTACTCAAGCCATTGACTTGTGACATCTCTCGAATCTATACATCATCAGAATTTCTACAGAACAAGCCATTTTTCATGCTGGATGTAGGCCTAGATCCAATATAGGACTTCACCATCCCGGTCCTAGACTAGGTTCTTCAGCCCCAAGATGAATTTTGACTGAATTCAACCTCTTGGTAACTGACCAAGGGCCTCCATTCTCTAAGAATGGATCTTAGCCCCAGGCTGAGCTTCAATCATAAACTAAATTCTATTGATTAACCTCTTAGTCCTAGACCAGATCCTCCTTTCTCCTAGATAATGGTCCTTATCCCCAGGATGAGCTTCAGTCATATATTGAATCATGTTGATCAACCTCCTGGTCTCAACCCAGGTCTTCCACTCTCCTATAGAATGGATCTCAACCCCAGGTTTAGCTCATTGGGATATACCCTTGGTGATACAACCAGTCATACTGGGATACACCCTTTATGATGCAACCAACCATGTTGGGATCTCCCTGGGTGATTCCACCAACCAATATGGGATCTACCCTTGGAGATACAACCAACCATACTAGTATCTCCCTTGACTATGCCACCAACCATGTTGGGATCTACCCTTGGAGATACAACCAGACAATCTAGAAATAAAACCAGCCCAGCTAGGATCTCCCCATACATGGACCAATCCTTTTTCATACTAGGTGTACATGTGCAGTGACCAATACTTTTTCATACTGGGTGCACACCTCTACAATACCAATCCTTTTTCATCCTAGATGTAATTCTCATATGTCTTCCATAGAGAAAATCCATTTTCATGTTGGATTTGAAGACCACTCTTCCTCCACAGAGCTAGCCCTTTTTCATGTTGGATGTGAGGACCATAGTGACTCATCACTCCCTCTTGTGATGGACACTGATCTAAAAAAATACAAGCTTGTCCCTAAAGTACTCAAACTTCACTCTCACCAGAGACTTGGTGAATACATAGACTATCTTCTTGTCCATCACAATATATTGTAGCTTCACTTCTCCTCTTTGCACCATAAATCAAATACAGTAATATCAGATCTTGATGTGCTTCGACTTGTCATGGAATACATGGTTCTCAAACAAATTCACACAACTTTGTTTGTCACAGTAAACACAAGTCGTCTCTAACTCAACACTAAATAATCCCACAAGTAGCTTTTAAAGTGACACTGCCTCACAACTTACTGAACAAGATGAAATATACTCTACCTCGACTGCACTCAGTTCTACACTCGTCTTCTTCTTGCTGAACCAATAAATCATGATAGACCCCAAGATGAAGCAACACCTTGAAGTTCTCTTCCTATCTGTAGCACTACTAGCCCAATTAGAGTCAACATATCCCTGCAGTTAGATACTCTGATCTCTTACATATCTTAGGCCATACTCAATCATACCCTTTAGGTACCTCAACACGTGATTTTCTACAATCATGTGAACACCTCTCGACTCTACCATATATTGACTCAAAGTGTTCACCGCAAAGCAAATATATGGCCTCATGTTCGTTAAGTACATCAAAAAACCAATCATCTACCTAGTGACTATGGAATTAACTGTATGTGAAGTAGGATCACACAATAAATTCAATTTTGATTCCATCGGTGTGGTTATAGCCTTGTAATCGATCATCCTAAATCTCTTTAGGATCTCTATCATATTTTTTCCTTGGATTATGAAAATCACCTCTGGATTCTGCCACACCTCAAGATCTAAGTAATAACGCATCATACTTAGGTCTTTCATTTCAAACTTTGTGGAAAGAATCTTCTTTTTTTATGCTATGAGATCCTCATCACTTGTCAGGAAGAAATCATCTACATACAACAATAGTATCATAGGTTTCTTGTCCTCAACCTTGTATTAAAGGTTGGGATTTTCTTTACTCTTAGTAAAGCCTATGCTCGTCAGAAATCCATCTATCCTTCCATGCCATGTCATGGGTTCCTGTTTCAAACCGTAAAAGGAATTCTTTTATTTGCACACATGTGTCTCAAATATTAGTGGTTGCTCCACATAAAATTCCTCTTCTACTATGCCATTCAGGAAGGAAATATTTACATCCATCTGATAAACCTTGCACTTCATTACTATAGCTATTGTATGGATAACTCTAATCGGAGTATATATGGCTACAAAAGCAACTGCCTCCTCGTAATCTATGCCCTCTTTTTGGCATAATCCATGAGCCATGAATATTTCCTTGTGTTTCTTGATGTTTCCATCTGATGCATGCTTTGTCTTGTAGAACCACTTGGAAGACACAACATAATTCTCTTCATGTCCCGAAAGTTCCAGTGATCAAATTTGAAGGGTGGGTCTTAATTTCAATTGGAAGGAAATTTATTTTGTGAGCCCTTCAGAGATGAAGGTAAATATAAATAATTGTAATTCAATTGAAAAGTATAAATTAACTAAACCCTTTCACCAAAAATGCAAGAAACAAATATTGTTCTTTCAAATTTTTACAATTTTAAACAATCGAGCACCCCTTAATATCTACTTGAAAAAATGATATATTTTAAATAAGACTTATTTTGAACACATTAAGTTGTCATATGTATATCATTAATTTTATAGTTCAGTAACATAACAACTATTCTATTGTATTTTTTCTAGTTGGAGCACACCTCATTATACAAAAAACCTACTTAGACTATGTCATAACCCTATTGGGGAATCCACGTACCAAGCAAGTTACAAAGCTAGCATAATCGAGGTCTAGGAAATAAAAAAATTTGTTCAACACTTGTCGTGAAATAATACATGTATGGGATGGAGGGGAAATGGAATCAAACCTAAGTCAATTGAATCCTTGCAACTCACTGCATGTATGAGTCTCAACAATCTGCCTTTTAAATTGAACCAAAATACCAAAAGAAGTTTATCAATGGCTAGATTTGAGAAAGTTCTAGGTGTGAGTAATTAAGGGCCTGGGAATCTAAAATTTGTCGTGTTTTGTACTAGTCCATGATTCAGTGAATCTATAGTCATAAGTAGGAATTTAAGTTATTTAATGAAAACAATTAATGTGTATAACCTCTATGTGGAAATCGTTTTCCATGCTAACGCAGGCCACTGCCCTCTTTATTGTCTTTCCAAAATGCATGATAATGAGGAAGAAGACCTAAAATTATGGACTTCACCTTCAAAGAATGCCTTGCAATCACATTGGTAAGGAGTGATAAGAAGATCACAACAATCCAATGTGTCAAATCTCAGTTGATAGTGTTAATTAAAGAACTTGATATGGTAAATTTAATATAAGACTTACTTATAGTTGTATGTTACTCTTTTTGTCTTGACACATTTAATATTTTATGGTTGTGTTTGTGCATTGACCCAATTCATATTATAAGGTGAGGATGTGTATGCATAATAATCCTTATTTATTACCATGAGATGAGGATTTAAAGAGAAGATGATGTAAGACAAGTAATTTTTATATGTATTTTGGTGGCGCCGAGGAAAAATGTTGTGAGAAACCACAAATGTTTGGAAGGATGGAGGGATATTATATCACCATCATGCTACCCATCAAATTGAAGAATATTCTTAAGCCAACAATTGTTTTTTATTTTTATTAATAACCATTTCTTCTCCATATCATGTGCCCAATGAAACCTCTCTATAGCAATGCATAAATCGACCTCTGCATAGTTTGTGATCCTAGCTACATTCCATTATTTGTATTTGCATGACATCAAGTGTTGTTTATAGTTGTCACAATTCCTTGACATTTATCCAAGAAATGAAGTATTGTAGAGGAGGACTTATCAAACAGGCCTATTGAATTTCATTTTGACGAAAAAAGAGTGGATTTTGGTAGCGAGGTTCACATAGGTAGTAGGAACAAAGTTTTGAGCTCGTTTCGGGACTAGTAGTTGTTCCCTTTTGTTATAGTCATAGTTGTTGACATATTGTAACACTTTAGATTGCATCCCCAAGTGACTCAAGAGTCAGAGTCACATCTCGATGGCTAGTGTCTCGTAGTCATCAATGATTATTGGCCATCTTGCACAACTAAGCAGTGAGTGAATGACATGAGTGAGTGAGTGATTATAATTTATCATATTTCCAATATTTTGAATGATGGGTTGAAATTTATAGCATAGGAATTTCAACATCTTGAGAAATTTATATGGATGGGTAATTTCAAATGTTTCCCTTCTTTTGAAATATTGATATAGATTATTCCCTTCTTAATTGAAAGGGTAAGATTCATATTTTTATTTTTTTGAAGGGAAATTTTAACTTTACACTTCTGGGAAGGGCTAGAAACCTTTGGAAGGGTTGGGAAGGGTTTAATTTTGAATGCTTCCCAGAACCACATCCTAGACATATTTATTCATGATCGAGTGATACTCTTCGATCATAGCATCCTTCCACTCTTTCTTTTTAGCTTCTTTTTCATAGATGGAAGGCTCTACATCAATGATGTAACATAACAATGCCACATAATTGAAGTGTGTATGAGTCCTCTTTGTTTCTCCATAAGTCTAATCTGGAGAGCCATACTTATTTGCATCTTGGATGATCTCTCATTCCTAAGCTGGTCTTCTCTTGTATGTGTTCACCTCTTGCGGTGGATCTATCGGTCTCTGTGGATCGGTCATATCATGATCCTCATGTTATTCTAAATCTCTTTCTTCAATCATGGTGTCTCTAACTCTGGAAACTTCAGGTTCCTATTCATGTAATTCATCGGAGTGAATCTACCTCTATTTGTTGAAGGTTGCATCCTCATCGAAGGTAACATCTTTGATCATCTCCATCTTCTTGAAGTCTGGTATGTAGACTCTGTAAGCCTTCGATGTGTCACTATATCCAACAAATATACCCTTATTTCCTGAAGGATCCAACTTTGTTCCCTTCTCTTTGGGGACATGTATGTAAACTGGAAAACCAAATATTTTGAGATTTTTGACTTCCTATTTCTCTCCTGATAATACTTCTTCTGGAGCCTTGTTCTCTAGCACACGGTGTGGTGTTCTATTCTGGACATAAACTGTTGTTTTGGCTACTTTGAACCATAAGTGCATCGGTAGATCTTGATCATGGATCATGGATTTCGCCGCTTCCATTATTTCCCAGTTCTTTCTCTATGCAACACCATTTTTGTGTGGATTGTATGGAGTGCTTAACTCGGTCTTAATCCTTGATTCTTTACATAAGGAATTGAAAATTTCTCAAGTAAATTAGCCACCATTATCTGATCTCAATGTCTTTACTCTCTTTTCAGTATGATTCTCTATAGGGGCTTTGAAATCTTTGAATTTACCAAATACTTCATCTTTTGTATTCAAAAAATAAACTCAAGTTTTGTGGGAGTAATCATCTATAAAAGAAACCTAATATGCATTCCCAGTTAGAGAGTTAGATGACATAGGTCTGCACACATTTGAGTGTACAATTTCCAAGATCTCCTTTTCTTTTCTATCACTTCTTGGAAATGGCTTCTTCACATTCTTCCCTTTTGCACATCCTTTGCACACACCTTCATGATTTGTCTGAAGTTCTGGTAGACCCCTCACCCATTTTCTTGTAATTGGTAATTCCTTGTAGTGTATATGAGCTAATATTTTGTGCCGCTAGTTCACTTGGTTCTATTTTTTGTGAAGCAATGCTTGTTCTAGTCGACCCTTTACTTTATACGAGTCTTCCTCTTTCTTTTCAATTATGATTGCATCATCAAATGTCTTACATTTAGGCCACATGAGTAATTCGCCATCAACAAATGCAACTCATAATCCTATTGCATCAAGGTTTGATATGGACATGATATTATTCTTTAATCTAGGTACATAGACAACATCTTTCATCTTGATGGAATTTCCTGAGTCTAGCTTGCAGGATGCTTCTCCTACCCCTCTTATGGGATATTGATAGTCATCTCCAAGTTTCACCTTTCAAGGTGAGTCTTCTTCTTTCATGTGGCTGAGAGAATGTTTGAACCCAATCATGTGTTTGTAAGTGTTATTTTTTCTATATCTTATTATCTTAGTTAGTATCTTTGTCTGAAAGAATAACAAGTACAACAAGATGCATAAAATATAACAGATACACAAGACACAACTGATTTTCACCAGGGAAACCATAAAGGAGAAAAACCTGCAAGCTTCCTTAGAATAGTACAATAACAAAGACTGTGTCATAATATTATCAATCCCAGTAATAAGAAGTATTCAGCAACTATATGTCTTTCCTCCCTTGAATCTCTCTCTCTCTCTCATGTGAACTTGAGAGTGTGTGATGTAATATACCTAAATAAGTATATTACTATTATTATTAATTAAGTAACAATTAGTTTAATTAGTGTTAATGGTCAAAGGTCACCTCTTTGGAGGGTCCAACCATTCATAGGTTAGCTTCCATATATAATGTAAAGCTGTCAATGTAATAAATCATCAACTCAATAGTAAACAAATATATATTATCAATTATGATAATAATGTAAGGATGATACCTTATAAGTGGTATCAGAGCTCTTGGCTCTGGTTTCTCATCTCTCCATAATTACCTTCCCACCATTATTTTTTCATTTTCTTCCATTTTCTCTTCCATCCAGACAATCTTCCATTCTCTCCCTCCATGCATTCCCTTCCTCTGTTGTTTTCCCTGCACCCTCCTTCTACGTCCACCTTGCAATGCCTCAATTCCCACTCCACCTCCCATGTAGCCATAACCCCGCGATATCCTCTCGTCCCATGCTGCACTTCAGTCCCCCTTACTCCATCTCATCATATGCCAGCCCATCATGCCCCTACATTATCACTCCTCCATGTTGGACGCTATCACTCCTCCACACACCCAGCCTCCACCTCTGCACATCCAACCTCCAAACTATATATATTTTTTTAATATATAGTTTTTTTTTTGTTTGAAAATTATATATATATTATAATATTACTAAAATTAATTAATTAATTATTATTATTATTAAAAAAACCTTGATTGAATATTTTGGATTAAACAAAATGGTCTTCAATAAAGATGTTTATGGGTTTTTCAAATGAGATAAACCATCACAAGAAGTTAAAAATGATTTTAATTTAGAGATTAAAGAAATAAAACACACAGAGATTGAAACAAAAATATCAGATATCGATGTAGCGACGCAAGTTCTGCATGAAGATATAAAAGACTTAGTTGAAGAACTGGAAATGTTGGTAATACAATGACTAGAAGAACCTAACAAGCATGAAGACAAAGAAAAACTAGAAACACACCAGTATTACCACTCAAGTCAGTCGAAGGAGGAAGATGCTGCGGCATCTCACTTTTCAAGCGAGGGAATGCAAGTTGTTTTGGCACTTAAGATAGCAGAAGCGGTTTTGCTACTAGAATTTCCAAATAAAGAGCTAGAAATTGAATTTTCACCCACGATAGAAGAAGATGGAATCAAGAAATAAGTTGTAGAAACTTCCAAGTGCTCAGGCTGAATAGAGTTGGAGTTTGCATCAACACTCAAGTCGGAAGAAATATTCCATTCATAAAGGAACAAGCTATCTCGACTCCCAGTTTCTCAAGTCAAGCAGAGTCGAGGTCTACATCAGGGATGATTTTAAGAATCCCCCCTATATTTATATGAATAAAAAATGGGTGAATATCTCTGATATATAGGAAAATTTGAAGGCAATTTTATAAATAAGGTAATATGTATATATAAAAAATTTGGCGAATTTTTCTTTTTATTATATAATGTTGTAAAATTCTGGCGTATCTTTCATTTTATAATATAATTTTGTAAAATATTGGCAATTCTTTCACTAATTTATAAGATATTGTAAAATCTTGGCGAATATTTCACTTCATTATAAAAAAATTGTAAAAAATCGCAAATCTTTCATTGATTCATAAAATATTGTAAAAATAGAAGAACAACAACATTAGTCAAATAACATGAATCACATCATCAACAAAAGAACATGTAGACTCACGAGTCACAACTGGAAGGTGTCAATGAAACACGACTATAGGAGACTCCATTTGTTATCTCGTCCCTTAATGGTTTAGCATACATGTGGGGACCTGAATCTTGACAAACCGGTAAACTAATAGAATCAGACAACTTCAAAAGATATTATTTTTATAATATTGATGTATTATTGTGCTTCCTTCAAAGGATATTCACATTGTATTTTATCATGTAAAATCATTTAAATATTAATTGTGAACCCTATTAGTTAATTCGGCCCAAAAGAATCCAGAAAGAACATATCATATTGTACCCTAGTCAAGTCGGCCCAGTGAAGTTGGCAACCCATAAGGAAAAATCACTTGGAAAACAAGTATAAATAGGGAGGGTGCACTTCTCATTTAGACACATCAAGCACTTAAGCATATTCGCTAGAGAAAGAAGAACAAGTTCGCTAGAGAAGAAAGAGTAGTTGCATTGTGAAGATATCTTATTCTTGGGGTTTCTATCTTATATTATTCTTATGATCTTTGTGGAAGATCCTTTATATCATGGATTGTACTAGAAGACATTGTACTTGCTAACGAATTTATACTAAAGAAGTTTGTTGGCTTTTATTCTCTTTAAGGGTTTCCCAGAGGATAAACTTTTGTGTCTCTTTTATGATGTGTTTGTCTTTCTTTCAGTGACCCTATTGCATATGGTTATTGTGATATAATGAAAATTGCTTGAAGATCTAATATAACCATCATTCAAGTATATAATTCTAACTAAAGGACCTGTAGAGATCCAACCTTTTTATCCCACTTCACAATGACCATGGAATCCCCATAAACATTCATGGTATCAATTCTTAGTATAGAGGCAAATTTGGAAAGACACCAAAGAGCTAAAAGCTCAACTTTAGTGTTTGTGCCTTTTCTGTAGTTCAATTTCATCTTTTAATGATGCTCAACATTGATGTTCAAAAAAATACCAGCCCCAGGGATACCCTATTTTCATATAGATTTGGCCAGTTATATAGCCCCATTAGGGTCTCAACATTATGCACGTTATCCATTCTTGCTAAAGCATCCATTTTCATCCCTAAGACAATATTTTTGTATGGAATGTGGGAAGAACCATCCCCCCTACCGACTATAATGGCATCAACACTTTAGGGCTAGCAAAAGTACCACTAAAAAAGGAAGCCAACTAAGCCTAAAGTTATTCACAATAGTGTTTTTTGAGAAACTTTACAGGGATGGGGATTCGACTCCAATAGTGCCTCCTTCACATTATAAATTTAAGTGCATCATTTTTTTGTAATATTAAAAGTATTGTCCTAATTATTATGTTCTTGTAAAAAAATTTGAACCACTTTTGAACATGATAAGTAAATTGTCACTATTTGGTACAAGGGAATCATCAAAAGTAATTACGGTGTAACTATGGGCTTGTGATAACACGTCAATCATCAAAAGTAATTATGGGCTTGTCAATGACCCACATTCTCACTATGGTTTGGAAGAGACAAAACTAATATAAGTACGAACTCTTCATAGGTCATTCAATGGAGAGAAACTTAACCAAAGAGCTTCATGACTACAACCTTAGCAAGCAAAATGTAAAGAATATAAATTATATAGCTATATGACTTCATGGTATCAACACAAGAAAGCAAGATTATAAATTGTTTCACATCCATACAAAGAAAAGATGTTAGGTTCAACATTGGATCTTCAAAATGTATAAAATCGACATGGTTGCAATTAAATCTATTAATGTCATTACTAGGTGGCGTAATACTATTAATTCTAGTAAATTTTCATGTTTTATGGGTATGTTATAAAATAGCATTTCTAAGATATTGATAGTCATTTTCTTATCATATGTTTTTGTAATTGGAAAAGGTTATTCAATGATTGGCATGAGCGATGATTTAATGACCTTTATGATTGATTAAAAATGTATGGTTGATTATGAGACAAGTCTAGGTTTTATTACATAAGAAGACATTAATGTTGACCAAATAATAGTGTTTTCAAATTTAAATGTATCTTTAAAAATTAGCCTATTTTGGGCTCAATTAATTTAATGATCTCTCATTAAGAATACTTACAATGTATAACTTTTATTATTATTATTATCCACAAAATAATAAAACACATTCCTATCTAATTTTTAACTCATAAATATATTTGAATTAACATAACTTTAAAATACATTAATGATTTTTAACTCATAAATTTATTTGAATTAACATAATTTTAAAAAACATTAATTATATATACATTAATAAAACTCTTTGCATGAACATTAACAAAGTAAAAGTAACCTTCTAACATCAAATTATATAAACTGAAATACACAGTTTTTAAAAGTAATCATAATTTGTACATGCATCTTAAGCAACTCAACCTAATCAACAAACAAACTTGAGAAGTTGTTAAACAAGGATGCAGGGATTGATTAGTCTACAATATTTGGGCCATGGAGTTCATGCATAATATAGACATAAGTTAGGGAGAGATATTCAGAAGCATAAAAGGGATCTATTACCTGGAGATGCCCTAACCTCCATGGGTTCCAATTCGCGGCCATGTGCCAAAATGTTCTTACTTATTCACCCTAATAAAATTATATAATCAGATGGCTAAAAAGCGACTAGATTATTTATACAGAGAAAGGTTCATAACAATAAACACCATATTAGCTCTGTACTGAAAGCTTCAACTAATTAAATGTTACTTTTCATGTTTAATGAAGGGTAGATGAGAGGAAGGAAAAACAATAAACCTTTGTATGTTTTTGTCATTCTCTGCAAATATGGCAAAGACAACTGCTGGACCTGATGAAGAATTTATGAACGAATCATAAAAGATATCGGACCTGATGAATGTGGATCTAAATATGGGGACATCAAATGCAATGACAGGAAGGATTTGGCGGTAGAGCATGTTAACAAATGCTGACCTTTGTTGCGAATTAATCTCGGGGGCATAGCAGGGGGATGTTACGCATCAAAGGTGTTGTATGCTTTAGGTGCTACTTCATATATCAAAGAATGGGAAGGAAGTTGACAACATAAAGGAAGTGGTAGAAACTACCAGAGGGTAACAGAAACATGAATAGGGAAACCAGCTGGACAAAAACTTGTGTAGAAGTTAATGCTGAATGAAGTTCAGCAAGATAATAGGCTTAGCATGATCAATGATCTCGAGGAGCAGAATAATACAATGTTCCCCCAATTTTTTGGGAGGCGGGAGCATGGGAATGGGGAAAAACACTTTGGGGATGTGTGGAGACCACCCCGAAATTTTAGGGAAATTCATGGGGTCTGGATCTCGGCAATAACATTTCATCCTGTATAAATATAGTTTAAGTTGCTTCCTATAAACACAATCTAATTCTTCAATGATTCAACATACTTCAACATTCTGTAAATCCATGGAATACATGTTGAAAAGAGGAAGTACGACCAGAGGACCCTATTTCTTCATGATTCCAGGGGGAATCACATTATTTGAGTACTTCAAGTCCAACATACAATTATGCAAGAGTGAACTATTAATCCTATATTGGGATCATATTCAATAATAGCACCCTGTGCCCGCCTCCTCTATGGTTTTATCCCTTGCCTCTACCTTGAATCTCGAAGTTGATCTTCAAAGGACATTACTCAACACTCTATAATTTTGATGAAACTTCCTACACCAAGCATTAAAATAAGGTAGAATAAAAAAAATCATCCTTAATAAGTGATTTTGCTTGACAAAAGGGTACATTTTGATTAAGGTCATGATAGAGGAGTTTAACAATCAACACCACCAACTTCAATCTACATAGAGAGGTTGGTGTGCTTGATTAAATGACAATCCCTTAACCTCATACATGATAAAATCCAATGGAAACGTTGCATTCCTGAAATCCTGAAAACTGTTAAGTTTGTTGAATTATGAATGGGATCTAAAATTCTACTTTTTGCATATGAAGTTTGATGAGGTTGGAAGCACTCTCAAACATCCTGAAACATTTAATTTTCCTTATCTTTCATTCTCTATCCTTTTACTTTAATAATTTAACTTTACCATTACTGCTGGAGCACCTAGGAGCCCCCCACTTCACCGGTGCATGCTTCAAAACAACGGGATGAGGGGAAATGTTTCAGGAGGAGCCCCTGGGTGTAGGGAGAAAGAGGGGGAGATCTCGACCTTGGAGGGCGAGTCTGGGTGAAAAACTAGAAGAATATGAATGTCAATATTTGGAGTATCCATCCAAACAATAAGTCACGTTCCCTGTGTTATATTTTCTTTAGAGTTATAATAAGGGCAGGCTACTAATGTCTTCTCTAGAAATAGAGATGGTATATTTCAATGTTTGGTCTGTGTATGTAGAAGGATAAAGTAGAAATAACATAGGAATAGTAGTCATAATGAATGCAATTACAGCAAAAGGATCTGGTGGCCCTTGGAGGCTCAGATATTATAGCATAGATAGCATAAAGTTACTGCGGTGTGTAGAAGACATTTTAAATTACAAACTCAAAATTTTTAACTATGGATATCCAACTAGAAAAACATCCTTTTTATGATCTTTGATGGTCTCTCCCAAGGGCATGTCTAGCTAAATTTGAATGAATAATTGTTATCATCTCCGATAGTACTTATTGACATACCCTTAAAAGAATTTGTTAAAATCCTACTCTAATCAGCAGAAATATTCTCACAGGAAGACAATTCAATCCATCTGTATGATCATTTCCTATATACAGAGGCAGTACATCATTATGATTTGCTAATCCTGTAATCATTCAGTGATGTTAGAGAAGAAATGGATGGCTATAGGTTTCTATATAAGAAAAAAAATGACAAGCAAAAATAATAGTCCACATTTATTTGACCTGTCTAATGCAATGCCACAAGAAACCAGGAAATACCAACATCTAAAGACATAAATTGAATGCAAATGATTGTAAGGTATCAATACTTGCTGAAAAAGGAAAACTTACCAAGTGACACTAGTAAATATTCAAGGGCCTTTCATTTGTCCCATTTAATTATAGGACAAACCTCAAAGACCTACATAAAGCAATATCCTCAGTAAGTCTTCAAACCCTATGACAGTTCTTAGTAAATCACTAAAGGTGATTTGATGAAAACTAAAACATAGCAATATCTGAAAGGCTCACCTTCCTTCCTTGTGTCAGCCGCAATTGAGGATACTCTTTAATTACACTTGTTACTTGGTCTGCAAGTGCTTCCCAACTCTACTCCAAAACAAATGCATAAAAGCTAAGTATTCAAATGGGTTCAATAATAATTTGAAAAAACTAATGATTTAAGTGTTCCATTGGAATTAATTCCAGCATAATCAGGCCTAGAAATGCCACAGTAAATTTCGACAGAGGCTTGAAATGGATCTAAACAAAGACAAAGTACATAATCCACAAACTCTAAAAGGTCAGAAACCTAAGAATTTGGATCTGGAAATGATGGCCTGTACACAGGGACATACATATCAATGAAATTATTTAACTAAACAGTAAATAAATAAAAAATGAAGAAAAGGTTTTGTATCAAGAGATTAAATTACAAGAACAACATGAAGCAGGATTCCGACTACTTCCCCCTGCATGTCAATACATAACTCACCTTCTGTTTAACACGATGATAATGCACAGAAACACAAAATTTGTGATTTTCAACCACGGCTCCACTGATTCTCTTCTTCTTCCCAACCAGCAATGCAGAAACCTGCACCACAAGAGGTGCAATCCAATCAATACTAACCAACAACGATGCTGACAAAAGTTCTAATACATAATATCTCAGCGGGAAAATAGGGATGCAAATGGACCGCAATACTATTTAAGCACCCACACTATTGGCAACCTCAGTTTCTTATGTATTTCATTCATCTGATATTTGGTTGGACTTTCGACTAACTATAAAACAAACTCAAGCCCTTTCCACACAATGCTTTGAAAAAGTTGGAATACGAAGGGTTAAGTCACTCTGACTATACTAAATACCTTCCCATGGAAAAAGGAATAATGTTAACACACAGTATGATGATGAGAATAAAAATAGGCATCTATCTTCAAGTGACCTTTCCATTTTTCCTTTCTATAATGAATATAAAGCAACATAAAATGTAATTTCTTCATACCTTGTCTATCATTGGTAAGAACTCACTGGTAGGATAGTAGAGAACAACACCACCCCGAGAGACGAAAAATACCAGTTGAAACTTGAAAGTGAATAACAAATCACCAAAAGCATCTGTAAAAAATATCTACCTTTTACACTCCTTGGTAAGATGTACATTGATGTAGATTATATCTATTTTTGTGGAAATAAAGTACAAATGCACTAGCACCATAAAAGATAATAGATGAGTTGAGTACGACAACACTGTGGCATTCATTCTCTAACTTTTGCCCCATCCTTGATGGTTAAAAGTAACAAAACCCCCAAAAATGAAAGAACTGGATATTCTCAACTCGATGTAACAAATTAAGATGGACAGATAGACCAATGAAAATATCCCTACTGAAAATAAGCAAGGCTTTAGAAAACCATTTCAGAATCTCCATTTCATGCTGCACTTACTTCTCTATTATCTTGGGACAATTTTGCCTTAGAACCATTGGAACTTTTGGCTGGTCCCATAATGTCCATACCATGGCTACCAACATAATACAGCTCAGCTAACTTTACAAACTCATACACATGCAAAATATATTAAACAATACCGTAAACCATTGTGCCAGTTAGAAGTCCTGCTTTACAAATAGTACTACTATGTATGACTAAACCCAAGCAACCAAGACCAATATGAGATCACAAAAAGCAACCAAAGACAAATATGAAATCATGAAACATACAAAAGATTCAAATATGCAAGTTGTGTAAACAAAGCAACCAAGACAAAGATGAAATCATGAAAAACACAAAAGATTCAAACATGCAAGTAGGAAAATATCTTGCCACGTCTCTAACTGTTGCACGCATCTATGGATAGCATCAAGACATAATGAAATATGGTTAAAACATGGAGTAATATATCATCAAGAAGAAAAAATTTATTTTCAAATTGAACTTTAGAAATCCTGAATTCATGCATGGGTATGGGTAGAAACTACATCAATTACAACATAATCATTCAAGGCTGCACACGGCACAGTTCTAAATTCATATTTAGTTTGGTCGAATGAAAGCACCTGTTGAATCCTCCTCTATATTATGAAAAGCATTGCGTGATGAAGGTTCTCTAATAGCTCGAATTTGGTGGGGGCATCAAGATCCAACAATATGGTGTCTATAATGAATATAAAGCAACATAAAATGGAATTTCTTCATACCTTTTCTATCATTGGTAAGAACTCGCTGGCAGGCTAGTAGACAACAACACCACCCTAAGAGACAAAAAAATACCAGTTGAAACTTGAAAGTGAATAAAAAATCACCGAAGAATCTGTAAAATATCTACCTTTTACACTCCTTGGTAAGATGTACATTAATGTAGATTATATCTATTTTCTTAACATTTATGACTTTATTATCTCAAGTGATATAAAAAAAACCATAACTTTGTCATGCCCATGCAATTGAAGCATTGCTCAATTACATAGACAATTAGGCACATATTTATCAAAAAAAAATCTTTGAAATACAAAATGATGGCGTATTACATATAGATATGTGATCAGTTAAAAGGCTGTAAACCACCCTTCATTACCGGCATCGCTATGCGCATTGTACATTCTGAAGCCTGAGCATCACCATATGCCAAATCCTGAATTCCCATTTACACTTTAGACAATAGACCCTCTGAAGTGTCTTGCTTCCACTTCATGAGGCGTTCCAAAAATTTCAGTACCTGGAAGAGAGAAGATATCCACCCAAAATTTTGTAAAAAAATATCAATTGTAGAAAACGTCCATATGCATTGCTAGACTGGCATTCAGTAGACAACAACATGATTTATGGACAGACAAAATTACATACTGTTCTCTTCCCAAATCATTTTTACATACCTCAAATGGTTTTTTAAGTGAATATGTTGCATTTGTTTCTTTGGGGATAGTGGAGACAAGAATCCCATACCCTTGACCTCTGTCCCGTAGTACCTAATATATCAAAATACTCTTCAGGACAATGATAATTGCATGCATGGAACCCCTTGAAAATGATCAAGATGCAACCTAAAAATATAGCATGACACATGAAAAGATTATAACATAGGCTTCAAGATCATAATTACATGGCACATATTGCTAACCTTATATGCATATTCATCTGTACGATCATCTCCTATATACAGAGGAAGTACATCATTATGATTTTCTAAGCCTGTAATCATTCAGTGGTGTTAGAGAAGAAATGGATGGATATAGGTTTCTATATAAGAAAAAAACTGACAAGCAGAAATAACAGTCCACATTACTTTTGACGTGTCTAATGCAATGCGACAAGAAACCGAGAAAGACCAACATCTAAAGACATAAATTGAATGCAAATGATTGTAACGTATTAGTAGTTGCTGAAAAAGGAAGACTTACCAAGTGACACTAGTAAATATTCAAGGGCATTTCCTTTGTCCAATTTAATTATAGGACGAACCTCGAAGACCTACATAGAGCAATCTCCTCAGTAAGTCTTCAAACCCTATGACAGTTCTTAGTAAGTCACTAATGGTGATTTGATGAAAATTAAAACATAACAATATCTGAAAGGCTTACCTTCCTTCCTTGTGTCGGTCGCAATTAAGGATACTCTTTAATTACACTTGTTACTTGGTCTGCAAGTGCTTCCCAACTCTGCTCCAAAACAAATGCATAAAAGCTAAGTATTCAAATGGGTTTAATATTAATTTTACAAAACTAATGATTTAATTGTTCCATTGGAATTAATTTCAGCATAATCAGTCCTAGAAATGCCATAGGAAATTTTGATAGAGGCTTGAAATGGATCTAAACAAAGAAAACGTACATAAGCCAACAACATTGAAAAGTTAGAAACCTAAGAATTTGGATCTGGAAATGATGACCTGTACATGCCTACATGGATATACATATCAATGATATTATTTAACTAAATAGTAAATACATCAAAAATGAAACAAAGGTTTGGTATCAAGAGTTTAAATTACAAGAACAACATGAAGTAGGCTTCCAACTACTTCCCCCTTGCATGTGAAAACATAACTCACCTTCTCTTCAACATGGCCATAATTCTTCTCTTCAACACGGCCATAATGCAAAAAAACACAAAATTTGTGATTTTCAACCATGGATCCACTAGTTCTCTTCATCTTCTCGACCAACAATGCACAAACTTGCACAAACAGAGGTACAACCCAATCAATACTAAGCAACAACAATGTTGACAAAAATTCTAATACACAATATCTCAACGGGAAAATAGGGGTGCAAATGAACCCCAATATTGTTTAAGCACCCACACTATTGGCCAACTCATTTTCCTATGTATTTCATTCATCTGATATTTGGTGTGACTTCTAACTAACTATAAAATAAACTCAATCCCAGTCCACACAACGCTTTGAAAAAGTTGGAATACGAAGGGTTCAGTCACTCTAATTATACTAAATACCTTCCCATGGAAAAAGGAAGAACGCTAACACGCACTATGATGATGAGAATAAAAATGGGAATCTATCTGCAAGTGACCTTTCCATGTTTCCTTTCTATAATGAATATAAAGCAACATAAAATGGAATTTCTTCATACCTTGTCTAGTAAGAACTCACTGGCAGGATGGTAGAGAACAACACCACCCTGAGAGACAAAAAATACCAGTTGAAACTTGAAAGTGAATAAGAAATCACCAAAAGCATCTGTAAAATATCTACCTTTTACACTCCTTGGTAAGATGTACATTAATGTAGATTATATCTTTTTTTGTGGAAATAAAGTACAAATGCACCAACACCATAAAAGATAATAGATGAGTTGAGTACACCAACACTGTGGCATTCATTCTCTAAATTTTTCCCCATCCTTCATGGTTAAAAGGAACAAAACCCCCAAAAATGAAAAGACTGGTTATTCTCAACCCAATGTAATAAATTAAGATGGTTAGATAGACTAGTGACAAAATCCCCACTGAAAACAACCATTTCAGAATCCCCATTTCATGCTGCACTTACTTTCTTGTCTGTTATCTTGGTACAGTTTTCCTTAGAACCGTTTGAACTTTTGGCTGGTCCCATAATGTCCATACCATGGATACCAACCTAATACAACTCAACTAAATTTACAAACTCATACACCTGCAAAATATATTAAACAATATCGTAAACCATTGTGCCAGTTAGAAATCTGGCTTTACGAAAACTACTACCGTTGTATGACTAAACCCAAGCAACCAAGACCAAGATGAAATCACAAAAAGCACAAAAGCTTCAATAATGCAAGTTGCGTAAACAAAGCAACCAAGACCAAGATGAAATCATGAAAAACACAAAAGATTCAAACATGCAAATAGGAAAATATCTTGCAACATCTCTAACTGTTGCACGCATCTATGGATAACATCAAGACATCATAATGAAATATGGTTAAAACATGGAGTAATCTGTCATCAAGAAGCAAAAATTTATTTTCAAAGTGATTAGAAGGCCTAGATTCATGCATGTATATGGGTGGAAACTATAACAATTACAACGTAATCGTGCAAGACTGCGCAGGGCACGGTTCTAAATTCATATTCAGTTTGGTGGAATGAAAGCACCTATTGAATCCTCCTCTATATTTTAAAAAGCATTGCATGACGGAGTTTCTCTAACAGGTCAGATTTGGTAGGGCATCAAGACCCCACAATATGGTGGCATAGGGCGAGGAGTTAGGTATACTTGGGCTGATACCTATCCACAAGAGTTACAGAGATCCAAGCCGGCCTATCAAAACAAACTAGAAATGAACACTAACCTCAAGCTGTGAGTCTCAAATATCTGATAAAAACCCAGTCCCGTCCTCAAATAGTGTCATCCTTAGGGATCTTGGATATCTAATAAAAACCTAGAAAAATTGGCACTTTCCAGTTGGTTAACCAAGGGATGAGGGATTAGAATTTCAACCTGCAGTAGAAATAACACACACACACATATATATAAAGGTTAAAACCTGCTTTAAAAAAGGGGAATCTAACTGTAAAATGGATTCAAGCCCTAAATTGGGGGTCAATTAAGCTCCATCATGGAATTTCCATGAACCAGACAAGCGAATTTATCCCCAACAACCACCATTCCCAGAAATATTGGGGCAAATGCAATATTGAAGGAATTTTCGAGCGAGCCAAATCCAATTTTACCATATTTCCTTATGATATATGACTGGGCTAACCTCCATTTCAAGGTTTTTATGGTAAAAAATTTATGGGCTCAAGTTTAATAATTAAAAAATAAGTTTAATATAAAAATTCGCCCACTAAATTTTTAAAAACCCTTAAAATTCGCCCCTAAAATCATCTCTGGTCTGCATCGACACTCATGAAAAAATAAGTGTTGGGATATACACCCTTGATAAAAGAAGTAACTATGACTCTTGAATTACCAAGTCAAGAGGAACAAAGGACTACTGCGACTCCTATGTATTCAAGTAGGGATGAATATAAAATCGCTAGTACCCCCAGGAAGGAAATGAAGTTGGAAGAAGTTGTTGCGACTTTCGAGTGCTCATGCCGAATAGAGATGACATTTGCATCAGTACTCACATCATAATAAAGGATTCCTATCATAAAGGAACAAGCTATGTTGACTCCAAATTTCTCAGGTCAAGCAGAGTTAGGGTCTTTATCGACATTCATGACAAAATAAATGGTGGGATCTACACCCTCGATGGAAGAAGTAACTATGAATCTCGAGTTACCAAGTCAAGAGTAACAAGGGACTACTTCGACTCCTACGCATTCAAGTAGGGATGAATATAAAATCACTACTACCCCCAGGAAAGAAATGAATCCTGGCCGACCGACTCCTTAAAACCCTCCTCACAAAATATCTATACTGCTAGACACCAAGTGGGATAAGAGAAGATATCCCAACTACAAAACTAAAAATGCGATACTTAGTACAAATTATGCACACCTACGTCAGTTCCAGAATAAGGACTTGTTAAGAAAGACGATAACAAGAACAATGAAACATAAGAAGTAGAAGACATAGTTATGAAAGATCAAAATGATATTGACAATCACAATGTCAATATCAATTGTAAAGAAAATGGCGTTGTCCTAAAAGTAAATGAAGTCGATAAAGTCAATGTTAACAACAGTTATGAGAGAATTGAATTTATATGCAATGATGCAAATATAAGTGTTAAAGATGACCTTAATCAGGATAACGTAGAAAAATGAAACTCAGAGGATGGTGTGACAAATGATGAGAAGAACATTCTATTAGTAGCCACAACTCAAGATGTTCTAGAATTTCAAAAGGTTCCTAGAGAACAAATAAACACAAGCTTGTTAGACAAGGAAGTAACTACATTATTAGTAGTTTCCACTACACATAAGAAAACCATATGAAAGCATGCAGAAATATAAAAAATCTACATCAAAATAGAAGTTCAAAAGAACACCATCAGATTAGAAGCTCAGAAGAATACTCCATATAGTTGTTATGCATTCATCTACAGAATCATATGCAAGAAAATATTTGAATGGAAATGCTATCAAATATTTCAAGAACTACTAAACCATGGCACCATTATTCGTGGAAAAAATTCCAATTGTAACATGTTCATAAGAAGATTCATGGACGAATATATTCAGAGAAGGATGACATGTAATATACCCAAATAATTATGATACTATTATTATTAATTAATTTAACAATTAGTTTAACTAGCGTTAATGGTCAAAGGTCACCTCTTTTGAGGGTTCGACCATTCATAGGTTAGCTTCCATATATAATGTAAACCTATCAATGTAATAAATCATCAATTCAATAATAAATAAATATATATTATCAATTATGATAATAATGTAAGGATGATACCTTACATGTGAGGTGTGTATAAATGAGGGAGGGAACCTCTGTATTTATACTAATCAAGTGACTGACCTTTTACATGATTGGGCCAACCTATTTCACTAATAGGGGAGACTTCTCCTAGAGAGACTCCAAATACAAATTACATGATGTCACACTAGGGACTATTTCCCCGAATTACAACGGAGGTTGTACCTCAAGTTCTAGACACAATAAATACATCCCACAAGGAGGAAAACAAATATTAAATGGGGGTACAACAACATACAATGATAATATACACCAGAATATATTCCGAAGTTACAAATACATCAACACTCCCTCTTAACTAGGAAGGTATTCTCTCTCTTCCACAGTCATCAACACATCTGGTCAAGTCTTCATCGCAAAGTCATCATCACGGATTCATCATAGCTACTTCCATCATCATCTTCTTATCGATCATCAAATGGTACTATATGTTATCAGAAGTTTCTACAAAGCCAACCCTTTTTCATGCTAGGTATAGGCCTAGTCCTCATCTAGCTCTTCATCACATTTCAAGCAAGCCATCATGTAGGGACTGTCTAGGACATTCTTTACATTTCAATGACAATAACCTGCATATTCTACCTTTATCTCGTTGTATCCAGATCATCTCTTTTGCCCCACATAAAACAAAATAGAGCACACAGAGCATCCACAGTCAACCTGCGTTCTACTAGTAAAGGAGAACCTACTAGGTGCACCTCACATGCTTCATGACCTAATCATATCAACATGGGAACACACACATATATAGATATATATGTAAGGGAATATTTCGACCAAACAATCTGCTACATCAGGACTTTTACATTCTAGGTCAACCTCAAGGACTTATTACATATGAACAACTTGTGTCCAAGATCTTTTCCATTCTAACAATATTCAGGGCATATTACATCCGAGTAAGCTACGTACCACACTACTGCTCTTTTTACACTCGCACTGCCCACAAGACTTATTACATTCGAGTAACCTACGTACCACACCGTGCTCATATTTACACTTGAATAACCTTTCTAAGGACTGATTACATACAAGGATAACTTGCGAGCTTCACTGAGACCAATTACATCTGAGGACAACCTACATGGATGATTACGTTCGAGAATCCTGCTTCACCAATATTTTTCCCACTTGGACAACCAGTCTCATTTCCCATGTGAGATATAATGCATTCTTTATTTCTAGCATAAAATCATATCAGGACTGATTACATCCAAGGATAACCTATGAACTTCGCCTTGAATTTTTACATCCAAGGATAACCTACAAGACTAATTACATATGAGAAACCTATTATCTTCGCCACGATGTTACATTTAGACAACTTGTCTCTCTATTTATGCTAGAACACATCACTCCCTATTTCGAGTGGTCTCGTTTTGGATCACACCAAGTCTTTCTCTGAAGTACTCGAGCTTCACTCTCAGTAGAGGCTTGGTCAACACATCCGCTATCTGCTCGTCTGTTTCCACATACTGGAGCTTCACTGCTCCTCTCTGCACCATATCCTTGATATAGTGGAACTTGATCTCGATGTGCTTCAACTTGTCATGGAACACAAGGTTTTTCAATAGATTCACGCAACTTTGATTATCGTAGAAGATACAATTCACATCCAACTAGAGATCAAACAAGTTATACATTAGCTTTCATAACCACACTTTCTCGCAACTAGCCGAGCAAGAATCAACATACTCTGCCTCAGCTGTACCCAGCACCACGCATGATTTCTTCCTACTAAACTAGGAGATCATGCCAGATCCCAGACTGAAGCAAAAACCAGAAGTGCTCTTCTTGTCAGTGGCGGCTACCTGACCAATCTGAATCAACATAACCATGTAGGTTAATCTTTTGATTCACATCATGTTTGAGCCGATAATCCACTATACCTTTTAGTTACCTCAGTACATGCTTTGTAGCTATTAGGTGAACATGTCTCAGATCTACCAGGAACTAGCTCAGGGTCTTCACTACAAAGAATATTTCTGGCCTTGTATTCGTTAGGTACATCAATTAGCCAATCATCTGAGGATAAATCGTGGTATTAACTGTCCCAGATGAAGCATCACTCTAAAACTTTAAGTTAGATTCCATAGGTGTGGTTATTGCTTTGCAGTCCAACATTTTGGATCTCTTTAGAATATCTGATGTATACTTTCCTTGACCAAGGAAGATCCCATCTGCAATCTTCCACACTTTCATTCCTAAAAAGTGGTGCATCATACCTAGTTCTTTCATCATGAACTCTTTAGCAAGTCTCCCCCTTGCATATTTAATGAGTTCCTCTTCTCCTGTCAAAAACAAGTCATCGACATATAGCAAGAGCATCACTGTATTCCATCTTCAACCTTGAACTAAAGGTTGGAATCCTATTTACTCTTGGTAAAGCCTAAGCTCACCAGGAAGCTATCCATCCTACCGTACCATGCCCTCAGTGCTTATTTCAATCCATACAAAGCATTCTTCAATTTGCACACATGGGTCTTCTTGTCACGTGTCTCAAATCCCAGTGGCAGTTTTGCGTACACTTCCTCCTAGACTACACCATTCAAAACATCTATCTTGACATCCATTTGGTGTATTTTCCATTTCATAAGTGTTTCTAAAGCAAGTATGGTCCTAATTGAAATGTACCTCTCCATGGGTGCAAATGTCTCTTCATAGTCTATGCCTTCTTTATCTGAGAAGCATCGTGCTACAAACCTTTCCTTGTATTTCTCGATGCTCCCATTTGCAGCATGCTTGATCTTGTAGATCCACTTCGAAGTCACGATAGAATTCTTTTTCATTCTTAGAACTATCTTTGAGACATCATTCTTCATGATCGAATGATATTCCATGATCATAGTATCCTTCCATTCTTTCTTTTCTACAACCTCTTCATAGGTGGAAGGTTCTTTGTCAATGATGTCACACATCAGAGCCACATAGCTAATGTAGGGCTTTGCCATTTTCCCCTCTCTATGTATTCCTTCTGGAGCACCATACCTTTCTACTTCTCGTATGAGCTCCTGTTCCCATGCGGGTTTCCTCTTGTGGGAGTCCTTCTGAAGGATTGTCCCTACCAACTCTTGTGTTTTTTCCATGTCATGATCTTCATGGTATTATGGAATTGCTTCTCCAATTTCCATATCTCGGGCTCTCGTATCTTCAAGTTCCTTGACCTCTTGAATAGGTGTCCTCCTGGATCTGAAGTATGTCGATTCTTCATCAAAGGTTACATCTATACTAATGTCGATATTCTTGAATCCTGGGAAGTATATCCGATTGGCCTTTGATGTATCACTGTATCCTATGAATATACCCTTCTTCCTAGAAGGATCGAGCTTGGTCCTTTTCTCATTTGGGACATGTATGTACATCGAGCATCCAAATATTCTTAGATGGATGACTTCTAGTTTCTCTCATGAGAAATCCTCTTTAGGAGTCTTCTTGTCAAGTACTCCATGATGAGTATAGTTTTGTACATACATAATTGTTTTTGCTGCCTCCACCCAAAGGTGCATAGGAAGATACTGGTCATGCAACATTGCTCTTGATGCTTCCATGATGGTTCGGTTCTTTCATTTAGCAACCCCATTCTGCTGAGGACTGTATGGAGTGCTCAACTCCCTCTTAATCCTGGACTCTCTGCATAGTTCATTGAATTCTTCTCAAGTGAATTCTCTACCATTATCTCATCGTAGAGTCTTGATATTCCTATTAGTTTGGTTTTTGACCAAGGCTTTGAATTCCTTGAACTTAGTGAAAAAATCATTTTTCCCTTTTAAGAAATATATCCAAGTCTTACGCGAGAAATCATATATAAAGGAAACATAGTACACATACCCACTTAATGAGCTAGAAGACATGGGTCCACATACATTTGAGTGTACTATCTCCAGTATTCCTTTGGCCTTGCTCTTATTGCCGGGAAATGTCTTCTTCGCATTCTTTCCTTATGTACATCCTTTGCAAATTCCTTCATGCTTTTCCTGGATCTCTAGTAGTCCAGAGACTACTTTTCTTTCCATCGATAGTGCTCTATAGTGCACATGTACAAACCTTTTGTGCCATAGTTCACTTGGTTCAATTGACTCATGAACCAATGCTTGTTCAGGCTGTCCCTTTAGCTTGTACAAGCCTCCATTTGTTACTACAATAATTGTTGCATCCTCTATTGTCTTTCCTCTAGGCCACATCAGAACTTGGCCATCGACAAATGCAACTCTAATTCCCTTTGCATCTAGTGCAAAGATGGAGATAAGATTCTTCTTCAATTTTGGAACATATAGCACATCCTTCATCTTTAAGGATTCCCCAGAGTCAAGCTTGTATGAAGCTTCTCCACTCCCTTTTATGGGGTATTGATAATCATCCCCAAGTTTCACCTTGTGAGGTGATTCATGTTCATACATATTAACGAATGACTCCTTGTATCTTGTCATGTGTTTAGAAGCTCCACTATCCATAAGACAATCATTGCTTTCATGTGAGATAATGTCAGTAAGTGCTGAGATTAGCACATACTCTTCATCTGAACCATCCTTCTCTCTTCTAAATATTTTTTTTGTTGGTTCATCGTCTTCAACAACATGAGCATGGTTTCTTCTTTTCCTGATGAGAAATCTCTTGCAAAGTGTCCCTTTTCATCACAAGTATAGCATTGAACATTGAAAGGATCTCTCTTGGTCTTCTTTTGTTTCTTTTCCTTCTTGTTGTTGTGATGAAAGTTCTCCTTCTTCTCCTTCTTCTTGAAGTTATTCCTAGTGTGGAATATGAGAGATTGATCTTCAATTGCTCCCATCTTATCTTCTCTTTTCACGAGTCGAGCTTCTTCTTGTGCACATTCTTCTCAGAGTCCGTTGAAAGAGATCAACCTCCTTCTTGCACAAATTCCTTGAATGAATGAGTCCCATGATCTAGGGATACCATTCAAGGTAGTCATTACAATTTATCCTTCTTCAACATTCTCTTCAACTGCTTCAATGTGTTCTTTGATTAGAGCAACCCTTGTGAAGTAAGACTGTATAGTATCGGAGTTCAGTATCTTCACATTCTTCAACCGGTTCATCAAGGTCATTTTTTGGTTGATGTTCTTTCCTTCGAACATCTTTGTCAAAGCATCATATACTTCCTTTGGTGTCTTGAATGAAGACACATGGGGGATGAGGTGACCCTTAATAGAATATGTAATGATTCTCTTGGCCTTAGCCATGCTTATCTTATGGGAAACCTTAGCCTCATCTCCCTCTAGTTCTGGAACTTCTTCAGTGATGTACTAATCCAAATCATTTTCTTCAAGGATCGGGGATATTCTATACTTCCATGCCCAAAAGTTATCATCACCTCCAAGCTTGTCCTCAAGTTGAGTATGGTCAGTCATATTTTTAAAAGAGAACCTAAAATGGAAATACCAAAGATTTAGATCTTACCGATTTGAGGTGTCCGAGTTGATTCCAGAGCTAGCTCACCTAGGGTTTGTCATAGAAACCCTAATTTTCCAAACTTAGAGTTTCGGAATTCTGTTTGGACAGAAAGATGCGCCTCCTTGAAGAGAGTTGCTTAGTTAGGTCACTTTCTGAAGACTAAGGTGGGAAGCCTATGAAACTTGATTCCCTAGTTTCTCACGACATGAGTGACAGGGTCAAAAATGAAAGTTCTGCAAATCTGAAACTGCTTCCATCAAAAGATGTGCCCTATTGAGGTGAGTTAGCCTATCCCTCTTTTCTTGATGATATGTGGAGAGAACACCCTGAACTAAGAAGCCCTCTATATAAGTTTGTACAAATGAGAGGTGTGCCCTCTATATTTATACCCATCAAGTGGGTGACCTAATATATTTATACTCATCAAGTGGGTGACCTAATAACCCAACTCGGCCTACATGTTGTTCTTGGACAATTTACCTAGGGTGACTCAAAATACCATTTATATAATATTCTTGTGGGTACTATTGACCCAAGTTACAATATAAGGGTTACATTGATTCTTTCAATTACATTTATATGACCAAGTACATTAATAACATCTCCCAAAGGATGTACAACAATAATACAATAAAATTATAATAAGAATACCTTCTTAAGTTACATTCTTCATCAATATTATCACTACATACTACATCAAAAAAAAATTCATAATTACGGGTTGCTTTATTATTGACTACTAACGCATTTTCATCATCAATCATTGTACTTAAGTGCTAACATATTCTATCTCTATTTCAATTACAATAATGTCAATACAATCACCATTTTCAACAACAACATCTTGATTCATTTGAGCTTAATATATATTGCTCACTTTCATATTGAACTTCTTTAGTATAAGATTATGTCACCAAGTGCAATGCCAACAAGATAGGAAGAACTTCAAAGACAATAACAACTATCTCTCCTCTCCATTGAACCTCTTCTTTCTCTCTCTTACATAGTTTCTTGAGTGAGAGATGTGTCCAAATGAGAGGTGTGCCCTCTCTATTTATACTCATCAAGTGAGTGACCTAATGATCCGGAGGATTATTCATCTTCTAAAATTACACTGATCCAATATGGTACAAGGGTTATTAATCTATGGTTCAAAGAACATAACATATGTTTGTAACTCATATGCTAAACATAGTGCGAGACTAACCTTAATGTATGTTCCACATATATGCTAATCGGTGCAGTGTTACATTGCCACGCAGTTGCCGAGCAGTTTGTGCACCATCAAGTGGAACATCGAATGGTTCGCGGGGCCAAGTATATGCCTCTAGCAGTCTTGGGCATGGTTAAATGACACTATGCTGACGGTTAGATGAGGGTGCGCGATCGCGTTTTCTGCAACATACCCTGCTGCGACAGACATATCGCACTTGCTGCGACAGACATATCGCACTGCTGCGACAGACATATCGCACTTGCTGCGACAAACATATCACACTGCTGTGACAGACATATCGCACTTGCTGCGATAGACATATCACACTTGCTGCGACATAGCGAAGTTAGTGGTGAAATCAAACGGTTACATTACATGTGACGCTATGGTATGGTGCAACATATGTGCGTAACGGTCATTGCAACGTGTTGTGAGTCAACACATGTGCATGGAGTTGGTTGCAACGTTTCGGGGATATGGAACGTCGTGGTAACATAACGCTTGGGCCGTGATTTGGTGGATTGCATGGTTCAGTTTTAGCATATGGTTGTAATGATAATAAAGAAGATAACAGTTGTAATGATGGCCGAGGAGTCGAATCTGTTACCCATCCTCTCGCTAAATGCTTAAATAGAGGATGCTGGCCACATTAGGGACGACAAAGTGTTAGAGCACAGAGCTTCATTTTTCTGTATGAGAAACTTGGGGAGTTGCTGTGAAGTACACAGACGCTGTTATTTTTTTGAAGTCGACATTCTCTGTTATAATTTAGCTTTCTTTGCCTTTCGAAGGCTAATTGTAATTTTCTAGAAGAGAGGTCTTAAAGACTTCATACAACATTCTATTTACAGTTGGTGGAGTTGATTCCAGAAACATTTTTGTACCATTTTGAAGAGATTAATTGGATCGGTACCCATTGGAGAGGGACCCGGAGACGTAGCCCAGTGGAGGGGGTGAACTCCGTTATCAACTTCTGTCTATGACTCTCTGATTCTGTGTTCCTTTTTATATCTGTTTACCAGTTTTGCTGTCACATTGTGGTTTTCCCATTACTGTCTCAGTTTTGCTGTTCATTTCTGTTCTAAGCATTTAATGTCTGTTAATGTTGCTTAATGAATTAGGCAAACTGATTAAATTGAATTCTTTAAACAAACTTTTAAATGCACATAAGTTGAGGTCTGACGGATCACCTAATAACCCAACTAGGCCGACATGTTGCTTTAAACAAGGCTCACTTACCTAGGGAGACTCAAAATAACATTTATATAATATTCTTGTGGGTACTATTGACCCAACTTACAACCCAAGGATTACATTGATTCTATAAGTACATTTACATGACCAAGTACATTAATAACATCTAAGAAAGGAGGTACAACAATAATATAATAAAAATACAATAATAATATCTTTTGAAGTTACATTCTTCAACAATATTATCACTCCATACTGCATCATAGGCAATTTCATTATTAGGGTTGCAATTTCATTATTAGGGGTTTATCTTGCTCGCAGTATTGGATCCTGAGTATGGAGGGAAACCTTGATAGTTGGATTTCTTTCACCATGAGCCAACGTCCAGAGGCTTTACAGTAGGCTGCAATTTCTCAAATAAGTTGGGAATATGGGACAATGGGGTAACTTATCAGGCATTGAGATACTTTCAGGTTCTTGTCATTGAAGCAAAGGATTATGCTCAACCATAGAAACCGACATTTGAACCATCGGAATTTTCTTCCACCGTGCAGGAAAACAAATTCTAAAAAGAACAATTTGTTTTAGCCCTCGAATGAGCGTGTTGGTTGACCATAACCCATAGGTAGAGGCGTAGGCATGGATGCCATGGCCAATCTTGCAGCACAACCACCATGTAGGCAAGGCACGCCTCACTTGACCCACGCGAGAAAAAGATGAACCCGTAACATGAATGGAAACCCTAGCGAGCTAGTTGTGATGCTTGAGCTGCAGACCTAGTAGAATTGAATGGTGTTGCGAGGTATATGCATTAGGGTTAATCTATTTAGATATATTTCTAAATAGATTAATATTTTATTTATAGATCTTTTATTTGAGATTTGAGATGAATTATTGAGTATGTTTTTTTATTTATAGATGAGGATGAAACACTGTGGAGATTGATTTTATGGCAATAGTTCAAAATTGGAAATAAACAATTATAAAAATAAATAAATAAAATAACTTGTAGCCATAAATTAATAACATGAAGAATGAGTGTAATACTAGCACACCCATATAGTTTGTGGCTACATCATGTCCATAGATATCAAATTGTTAAGAGATAGTTATGGAATGGAAGACACTTTGGATTTTTTTTTATTACTCATATTCTTCTAGTTAAACGGCTACATGTTATCACCCACATTCTTGGTGTTATCCATTTATCAACTATCAATTATTTTTTATATTCTTTTTCTTTTTATCTCATATTCTTTTAGTTATGTGTCATAAATTGTTGGTTATCCATTCATCAGCTATATAAACATGCAACTAAGCATGGATAACTAAGAGTTGAACTTATTTAACTAAAAGGATATGATGAATACAAAAAATCCCTTCCATTCCATTGCTATCTCTCAATCATTTGATCTTTATAAACTTGATCCAGTCACAAACTATATAAATGTGATTAATGTTAACTTTATTCATTTCTATATTTTATTTCATTATAAATATATACATATATTCTTAAATAAATAAACTTTTTACTATATTATAAAAAAATTAATAAATCCAAGATATCAAAAGAATTTGTATAAACAATTTAATTTGGACTTTATTGATTATTTTAAAATTTAAATTAATGGGATTTTATGATTCAACGTAACTTGATGTTTGGTTTTATATTTAATAAAATCAATAAATATAAGAGATCAAAATAATTTAATTTCCATTTTATTGATTATATTTGAAAATTTTAAATTAATTACATTATGTTTAAATGTATATTGATGTTTGGTTTAATATTTGATATTTGAATAATATTGATTTAGTTTAATATAATTTGATAGTTAACAAAATTTAAATAGTTTAAATTTTAAATTTTAAATTATATATATTTAATTAGACTAAATATATGACTAGTAACCATCACATTAAATTTATTAATGTGTTTAAAAATGTTTATAAGCTTAAATTTAAGCATTATAAGGAAAAACATTAATATAATAAAAGTATGTGTCTAAATTCACGTCTAAAACACATTAATAAATTTAATATAATTGTTGTTTGTTGCGCGGTAAAAACATAGACATATCTACAAAGTATTAATAGAAATAATATTGTTTATTTAATTATTTTAATATATAATAAATAATATCATTTAATTATTAAGATATTATTTAAATAATATAAAACATTTAAAAAAACATAATACAGGTAAAATATTATTAATGTAATGTTTTTTCCTATAATATATATGAAAAATATATTATCAAGTTAAATATATCCAATATTATTTATTATATATATTTTATTGTTTAATACTTTTATAATTCATTATTTTAATATCTAGTTGTAATTAATAAAATGATATCATTTTATAAATCATATTATTTAAATAATTAATTATTATATTATAATTAATAAGCCATATTAATTTATTAATATTGGATATAAATCTAAATTATGATATATTTTGGAGATAATTTTTAATATTAAGATACATTTCATGTATGTTTTTATTTATTTATTTATAATATTTTAGATGATAATAAAATAATAATAATAATAGTTAATTAAGTGTAATTAATGTTTAATTAAGTAATATTATTATCTATAATATATTATTTTACATGTTGATATAATAATAATAATAATAGTTATCTTAGTGTAATTAAATAATAATTATATAATATTATTATTTAATTATAATGATAATAATTTTTTTTTATTTTTTTTTACTAAAACGGCTATGGGGCTTTTTTATTAATTATCGACTGGCTAAACAGCTGCCAGAGGCTTTACATCCAGTTACCTAATCTATCATATGCTTGGTTCCCAGATATACAGGCTACATTATATAGATTGCGCCCTTTACAAAAGATCTGGAGAGAAAAACAGTTTCTTAAAGAGTTAAATATGAACAGAAGAACTAGTAATCAAAGAGAGGAGACTAAACTTGAAAACAAAACTTTGAAAACAGAGAAGAACTTGTAAACAGAGAAGAATAAACTCAGTGTTCTGGTTTTGGCGCCTTTCCATTCTCTTTGATCATTTTTGCAAACTTTTTTTCCAGCTCTGTCAGCCAGAAACCAATTCCTCCAGTGGCCTCAGCCAATTCCTTTATATTTTTCAGCTTATCATCATAGATTTCTTCCCTTAGTTCTTTTAGTTCCAGGTTCAAGCTGTCCCATCTGCTTGTTCCAAGAGCCTGCATCCTGACTTGCTTGCTCTCCACTTTGCTAAGAGATGACTTTAGCTCGATAAGATCTGTCTAGAGTTGAGAAAGGTGCGATTCAAGGGAGGACGAGCTGGAGGCCATATCATTGCTTCCTACCACTTTCTTTGCTCACGATCTGAGAGTAGCTCAGCACTTCCTTCAATAAAAAAACAGAGGATATTGTTGGAGATGAAAGGAGGATGCTGCCTGTTATAGGCTCGAGTAATTGGCATCATTTGAAATGAGGGTGATTCACAATGATTTCCTGAGATTTCCTTTTCTGAAAAGGAGATTTACCCTGCTAGAGGAGGATCTTCCTTAAGGACGTCGATTGAAGGCCATTTCCTTTGGATACAGACCCAGTACAAGGGGAATCGTGGTCATGATACCAACTCTGCTGCATAATTGATTTACTCCTGTGTTTTGTACAAAGCGAATCCTCAAGATATTCGCCAATGCTGTGCTTAAGGAACATGAGATTCTCATTGTCTTTCCTGGACAGAGCTGGAAAGGACAGAATCGCTTTGACTAAGGAATGGTCACGTAATTTATGGTTCCATTGAGACTAAGTTCTCCTTTGTTCAACTGGACTCCCAAGTTCGCTTCATGATCAGCTAATTGGTTGAGATGACGGAGGACGTGGAAGAATTTCACCTCTTCGAACTCTTTTATCTTTAGAGAGACTTTCCTGTAGATGTGGGTCAGCTCCATATTTTTTGGTGCCTTCTTCAGAATGAGGGCCTGGATGGTGATTCGAGAGTCACTTATTATAGCGAGCTTCTTGATGGAAAGCGCTCTAGCCTGAGTGACACCCTGCCAGATGGCAAGGATTTCAGCAGCATTGTTTGTTTTTTTGCCCAGGCCCCAGGAGAAGTTGAGAATAATCCTCCCAGTATCGTCAATTATAACTCCTGCACTTCCTGCAAGCCCTGGATTTTCTTTCGAGGCCCCGTCTACCTGCAGAATGTGCTCACTTAGAGCGGATCTCCATTTAATAAACTCCTGCTCTTCTAATGTAATTTCCCAAGGATCATGATGCTTCGTCAAGAGCTTTATTCTAGTGAGAATTGAGGGGTCTATCTGATGGAACCAGCTGTACTCCTGATGGTCTAGAGTGGATTCATTGGTTAAAATTGGATTTGAAGAGACCAGCTCCCCTATCAAGGCTTTCACTTTAGTGGCTGCTTGGGCCGGAGTACCTTCTTTGTCCCGAAAAATTCTGTTATTTCTTTCCAACCAAACTTTCCAGCAGAATATTTTCGGTACCCATATCCAGCACATTTTGATTAGCTTCAGTCTAGAGAGAGGAAAGGGGGCTAAGTCAGTCCAATAGGCAAACAGGGAGAAGATGGAAGAGGGGAGAACTAGGTTCAGCTGATCGAGGAGAATGTTCCAGAGATCAATAGCAAAGGAGCACTGCAGAAACAGGTAAAGCGAGTTTTCTTCATGGATGGCACAGAGAGGGCATCTAGAGGGCCCCTCCCATCCTCTTTTAAGGAGATTATCCCAGGTTAATATACTATTGTGCAGAAGAGACAAACAAAACAGATCGATCTTAGGGAGGGAGGGGTGAAGCCACAGGTTTCTCCAAACCGTGGGATCTGGGACAGCCCACAGGATTGCTTTAAGGGCTGCATAACCAGCAGCGGCAGAGTATCTACCACAGGAAGAACCCCAACCTCTTTTGTCTTTCAACTTAGAAGAAGTTGGGGAGAGACCTTGAAGAGCATCTAGGAGAGAGCGGGCTTCCAAATCGAGAGGAGACGGGACAGGCCCCAGGTCCCACTCGAGCCAAGTGTCATCCGGCCCCCACCTAGATAGATCCCAAAGGGAGAATTTACTGTTTGAGTGAAGCCAATTTTTGATGTTCTCCAAACCATCCACGCCATTTAGAGGAGGCTATCCTAGAATAGAGTCTTCCCAAAAATTTATTTTGGCGCCATTTCCCGGAATCCAAGTGAGGTTGGAAGATATCATGTTTAGGGACTTAAGGCAAAGGGAGAGGATTGGGGAGCCTTTCGTCGTCCTTGGGGGGTGGTCCAGGCACCTTTCTTTGTGGCCTCTGAAGTACTTTGTTCTCAACGCTTTGGAGCTCCAAGTGGTTTTCCCCCTGACCATTTTCCAAAGAATCTTTCCTCCCATGGCTAAATTCTGAGTGGCCACATCTCTGATTTGCAGCCCTCCTTCCCATTTTGGGGCTTTGACTTTGTTCCAGCTTACTAAATGCATTTTCCTTCCTTCATTCCTTCCCCCTTCCCAGAGGAAATTTTTCAAAAGCTTGTCAATTTCTAGCACTACTCCTTTAGGGGCTAAAATGAGCGAGGCTTGGTAGACAGGAAAAGAGGCTAGGACTGAGTTTATGAGAACTAGTTTACCAGCTTTGTTCAGCCATGAGGCCCCCCAAGACATGATTTTACTCTTGATTTTTTCAAGCAGGGGCATCCAAAGGCTCTTTCTAGGGGCTGTTTTCATGAAAGGAATGCTGAGATATTTTATGGAATCCCACCAGGAGGTCCCATCCATGTTCAGCGTTCTAGTGATCTCAGTCATCTCGATAGGGGGGAAGTTCCAGCTGTAGATTTTGCTTTTCCTCAAGCTGATTTCACTTCCAGAAGCCTCTGTGAAGACATCCAAATCATTCTTGAAGGATCTGGCCGTGGAGAGATTTGCCCAGCCCATGAGGAGGGTATCATCAGCGAACTGGGCATGGTTCATTCTCTTCACTCTGGGAGAGATAGTCAGCCCCAATAGAGATTGCGGCTGGCTTCTCTTAACAAGCTGGAAGCTGAGGACCAAGGCTTGAATCACATAAAGCAGGGGGGATAGTGGGCAGCCCTGCCTTAGTCCCCTGGTTTCTTGAAAGAAGTTGGCCGGTCTTTCGTTCACCAGTGGGGCGATCCAGGGCTCCAAAATGCAGGCTTTGATCCAGTTTACTAACTGAGAATGGAATCCCATTTTTCCCATAACAGCAAACAGAAAACTTAAACGAACTTTGTCAAAAGCATTAGCAAGGTCAAGCTTTACTATCATACCTTTTTCTTTTCGTTGACAGCTGGAGTGGATTTCCTCTTGAACCAATATGATGTTGTCCTAGATTTGCCTGCCCTGAATGAAGCCCCCCTGGTTCTCCGGGATGATCCTTGGCAGGATTTTTTTTAATCTGTTTGCGATTAATTTGCTGATGATTTTATAACCTGTGTTGCAGAGCGAGATGGGACGGAATCTGGAAAATTTTTGGGCTCCTTTTTCTTTAGGAATAAGTGCCAGGAAAGAGGAATTTGTGCTCCCACCGATTTTACTGCAATTCTGGGATTTCCTCACCATTTTGACCAGATCTTTCTGAATGATGTCCCAGCAAGCTATGAAGAATCTTGCCGTGAATCCATCTGGCCCGGGAGCTTTGTCCGGGTTCATTCCGTGAATAGCTTCTCTTATCTCCTCAGTCGAGATTAGAGCCGTTAACCTACGATTTTATTCCTCGTTGATTAGCGTGGGGATCTCAGAAAGGGGGTATCGATCCAGGAGAGGGGGCGTGTCCATTTCCTCTATGAACAGATCTTTAAAAAAAGAGTGGGCCGCGTTCTTTATCTCCTCAAAGTTTTTGATCACGTGATCCTGGAAATGAATTTCTCTAATGTTATTGTGATTTTTCCTGGCTTCTGCCTGCTTATGAAAGAAGGAGGTATTTTTATCGCCCTCTTGCAGCCAAAGACAGCGCGCTTTAATTCTCCAGTACTGCTCCTCTCTTCTCAGCGCTGAGTGAAGAGCCTTTTGGAGGTCGATTTCCTCATTTAGCAGCTCCGGGGTGATCGTGGACTGCTCCATGAGAAGCTGGTGATTTCCAAGAGCTCGTTGGGCTTGCAATCTTGGCAGAGATAGGGGAGGGCTGGGACTTTGCCCAGGATTTCAGAGCCACTTTAAGTCTTCTTAATTTCTCCTCCCAAATGTAGAACGACGAGCCAGTGACTGCCTTTCTCCACATTTCAGAAACCAAATCTGAGAAACCTTCCATGGAGACCCAAAGTGGGCTGAACCGGAAGGGTATAGGCCCTAGCTTTTCTCCAGTGGTCAGGGCCAAAGAGATAGGTTTGTGGTCAGAGGTGCAAGCCTGCAGGATTTCTGAGTTGGCAAAAAGACCAAGCGTTAGGAAGGACGAGTGTACCAAGAACCGATCCAGGCGAGCAGCAATATGACCCGGACCAACTCTTTTATTAGTCCACGTGAATTTTCCTCTGCGAGGTTTGATATCTTCCAGATCCCAGCCTGAAATGATGTCTTCAACCCACTCCCGCGCCAGATCTCTTACGGGGGAGCCTCCTTTCTTTTCCGAGAGTGCCAAAGTTACATTCATATCTCCTGCGAGCACCAGGTTGTCGTGATGGTTTGCTGAAAGGAACAGTTTCAGCGAGTCCCAACATTCTCTCTTTTCAGACAGGAGGACTGGGGCGTAGATGTTGAATAGGCAGATCTGCTTCCCCGAGTCTCAATGCTGCAATTTTGTAAGAATCCAATGGGTGGTACCATAATCCTCGAGCAAATCAAACATGGAGGAGTTCCAGAAGGTAGCTATCCCTCCTGAGGCTCCCCTAGAGCTAATTGCTCTTCCTTCTCCTTTTTTCCAGAACTTTTTGCTGGCCTGAATGGTCTCAGGCGCCTCCATCTTCGTCTCCTGGATCAGAAGGATCTCTAGGGAATTCATTCAGACAAGATCTTTGATTGCTTCTTCTTTGGACTTGCTTCCCATCCCTCTGCAATTCCAGGAGACGAATAGCATTAGGGTCAGGAGGAGGGGGGGGTGGCTCCTTTCAGAGCCCTGCCTTTCTTTGAGGATCCGGTTTCTATCATGTCCGGAATGGTTTGCTGGACTCCTGCCATTACATCTCTATACGATTTTTCCTCTCATTTTTTACGATCTGGCTTCCTTCCTCTTGGATTTCTTTCAGGAGTTCCTACCGAGCTACTGGTCTCAGTGGCCCCCCCATCTAAATCAACTCCATTTTCAGAATCTAAAGTGATATTTTCTTCGTCCGATTTCAGAGCTTCTTTTGCTATTGGGTCGTTATTTTTCCTGGATGGGTTTTCTGAAGAAGACGTTGATTGAGGTGTTATCTCTATACATTCCTTTTCCGGTTCCTTTGGAGGATTTGTGTCTTTTGCCTGGGGCTCCTTTGGCGGGTTCACATTTGCCTGCGGCTGATTCTGCGTGTGGTCAGGTCTTGGCTCTTTGGGTTTAGAGGCTGGCTTGCTTCTCTTAACCTTATGCCATCCTTCAGTTTCTTCCTTGTCCAGGGATTGGTTTTTTGGGCAATTTCTCTGAAAATGCCCATGCTCTTGGCAGAGTCTGCATTTGAACGGAAGATGTTCATAGTCCACTTTCTGGAAGTGGGTCCAAGTGCCCACCTTAATCTTCACTGCCTCTGGTAGGCCTGCTTCGAGGTTCACCTCCACACATATCTTGGCACGGTTGTAGATGTTCTTATTATCTGCCTTGTCCACAAACTTTCCTATTCCATTTTCGATCTTCTGCAACGCTTCGAAGTTCCAGCAATGGATCGGCAGATTGGGAAGCCTGACCCAGACCGGCACCTCCTTAGGAAGATCCACCGAGGGATCAAAGTCTAGGGTCCAGTGATTAAGATACAATCCTTGGGATCCCATGAAGTATGGGTCGTTCCGGAAAATGAGATCTTTATCCTCCTTATCAATAAATTCGAAGAGAAAGTAGCCACTGCTCAGGGGGTAGCAGGTGACTCCATGATTTAGATGCGGCTTCCAATTTCTTTGGATCCAGTCGTCGGTGGTCTTTGCTGAAGGCCAAAGACCCATAAATTGGCCAACCATACCTCTTTCAGACAGAGCCAGGGCAATCTTAACCGAGGATGTCTCTGGCAGGGCGATTTCAAGAATATCAGCGATTTTTTTGATGAATTTAGGGATCACGGGAGGAGCTGATCTCTTCCCTCCGCCTGCTACGAGCCTCCGAAACACATCCATCTCTGCAAGAAGGGGGGAAGGATGGAGCTCCTCGCCCCCAGGGGCGGCCATAGCTGCCAGGAACCCTAGCCCTCGCGCGCACAGCTTCAAAGGCCGCGAGCCCTCAAGCAGCCAGCGCAAAAAATGTATAAGTCCTATAATGATAATAATTTTTAATAATACTATATTATATTATTCTATTATCAAAATATAATATTTAATTAAATTATTAATTTGTCAAACTATTTATTAAAATATTTTTATTAAAGTAATAATAAAATAATAAAATTATTTTATTGAAAATAATAATAATTAATTATAATATGCTACTTAAAAAGAAGGTATTTAATTGAGATATTATAAACTAAGGTAATAACGTTATATCATCACAAATTCATAATGTAACCTAGCCATAATGTTCCATACCATATTATTAATGTACCAAGTCAACATATGTCCATTACGATTAGAATGAAGATGATGAACGCCACAATGCGACATAACCAATGTTTTTCTCTATAGTATGTTTTATGTCGCAAAACATTGGGAGATGTGACAGCAAACCCTTGAAAATTGTGACAATGCGACATAGCCTTTGTTTAATTTCATAATGTGACAAAGACATTGGGGAATGCAAGCATTCAAATAGTATGTAGGAGGTTCACAAAGGGTTATGAGGCACACCATAACATGTCTAATGCATTTCCTATATGAATGGACCATAATGTGACATAAGCATGGATGAATGTCAAGTTGTTACAATACTGAAGAGATGTTTCGATTTCTACTATGGGATTATATTGAAGACAAAATTTATATGGAAATCCAATAAAGGATTCGAGGAACATTGCAAAGATGAATTGTTATAATTTGAGATAACCATGGAGGAATACCGCAATCGAAAATTATGATATATTTCATAGTTTCTTAATGTACCAAGTCAACATGTGTTCCTTGTAATTAGAATGAAGATTATTGAAACATTAAACCATAATGTGACATAACAATTTGCTAATTCAACAAGCTGACATGAGTAGAATATGATTAGAAGATGAATGTTGCAATAAACCACGCCACTTAATGAACATTGCAATGTGACAATACCCTTGCAAACCCTTTGATGAAGACAAAAAGATGAATTTTATATTATGACATAAAAATGGAGCAATGTCACAATCAAACATAAAAATTGATGAATGTTAGAATGTGAAAAAACATCAAAATGTGACATAACCCTTGATCAATGTCGAATGACACATTATTCATGTGACACATATTTGGATGTGTTGGCATATATCGGACACTATAGTGAACCATGTTTGACTTTGACTTCAGTCAACCATGTTGACTTTATTTTGATCATAGTCAATGATAGTCATCAAGGGTTATGATAAATTACATCATTCATCCATATTTTACTGGTTTTTTGTCACATTGGAAACAATTATAACTGGCTATGTTGGGATGCAATGTTCATGATGGTTTATGTGTCTTTGCTACATACTTGAATGGTTACGATTCAATATGGTTGTGTTGCTTAAGGTAATTTGTTGCAATTATACATATATTAAAAAAAAAATAGCGACGATAATATAATAACATAACATAACCATGTAGGGTTGTGGGAATTTTATAATATTCCTTGGAAATGTCACACCACAACATTAGCATTTTTAATCAAAATTTAATATATTGTTGAAAGAATTTATTAGATTATAATAGTGAAAAAGTTGTTTAATTGTTATGTTATTAATACGAAATTGGGTTTCATATCTGCAATGCTCATCAAAGGTTTTATTAGATTGCAATATGCATGTGTTATTTAATAAATTTTAATAGTGTAACAATTAATAAACACTATGTTGGATTGCAAAGATCTTGTGAAGGCTTATGTTGGATGACGATGTTCATTGAGGGTTATGTTGGATTGCGCCATTTCTCGATGATTATGATGTATTATGGTTATTTCCATTAATTTGTTTGGTTACATTACGAGATTCAAGTAATCTAATAAGTACAGTATTTATTTAATTTATAATTCCATTGAGATTTATGTCTGCAATGTTCATTCGAGCTGTTATTATATTGTAATAGTGCCACGGTTCTTAAGGATGTTATATTTTATTGCGAGAACCACATCGGTGTCACATAAATTCCCACATTTATATTTGGAATGTATCTTAATGGTTTTGTTATATTTGACAAATTCCTTAATGGTTTCCTCGCATTGCAACGTTTACGAAGTGCTATGTTGGATTACAATTTTCATTAAATGTTACGTTGGATTGTCACAATGGTCCATGGTCATGTTGCATTATTGTTATGTTAAATTGGATCATAACATTCATCGACCGCCATGTTGCATTATGGTTATGTTCCGTAATGGGTTTTTTCACATTATGTGTTTCATTATAACGTTGCGCAAGGATTAGGTGTAGTCATATTTTCAATTGTTTATTCCATTTTGACATAAATCAAGGGTTGTGTTGGATGACAATTTTCATTGAGGGTTATGTTTGATTGCACCATTTCTCTATGAATATGTTGTATTATCGTTATGTTCATTAATGTGGTTGGTTGCATTACAGCATTAAACGTAATGTAATAAGTACAATATTTATTTAATTTATCAAGTGTTATGTTGGATTATCATAGTGAGTGAGCATTAAGTTTAATTGCGACGTTTCTCCAAGCCTCCATGGTCATGATTCAATATGGTAATGTTGCTTTCTGGATTTTTGTTACATTATGTGATTCATAAAATTGTTTTGTAGTAGTTGGGTTTAGTTATATTTGGATTAGTTTTATTGCATTCTCGCATATGTCAAGGGTTAAGTTAGGTTATTATCTTCATCTAGGGTTAGGGTTATGTTGTATTATGGTTATGTTTATTCCGTGTATTTTGTTGGATTGTAAGTTTTTCTAATAGTTGGGTTTACTGACTATGTATGCAACGGTTTTCATGTTGTATTTCGACATACATCAAGTGCTATCTTGAATTATGGTTATGTTGCAATATGACTATGTTCATTAATTACTTTTGTTGGACTTCCATATAACCGTTTGAAATGGTTTTCTTGCATTCTAGCATACATCAAGGGTTATGTTGCATTATGACATTTATGAAGGCTTATATTGGATGACGAATTTCATCAATGGTCATGCTGCATTATGGTTATGTTTATAAATTGCTTTTTTTGAATTATGACATTGAACGTTATAAGGTTTTGCAAGGTTGCGGTTTCGTTATGTTTTCTACGTTCCTTTTTTCTTTCATTCTCAAATTGATGAAGGTTTATCTCGGAATGTGCAATTTTTCCATGGGTTCGTTCTATTATGGGTAACATCGATCATGAATTTTGTTGGGATGTAAGGTTTTGTAATAGTTGGGTTAACTTATGTTTGCAATGGATTTGTTGTATTTCAACATACATCAAGTTTTATCTTCTGTTACGACATTCATGAAGGTCCATTTTTCATTGTGAAAGTTTTACATGGTTATGTTGCATTATGGTTATGTTTTTTAATTGGCTTTGTTAGATTATTAGATTCATTTGGATTGGTTTTGTTGGACTCTGACATGCATTATGGTTATGTTGAGATATGTCATTTGTGAAGGCTCACTTTGGATCATGACTTTCATCGATCGTCATGTTGCATTATGGTTATGTTTATAAATTAAGGTTTTGCGGAGATTGGGTTTAGTTATGTTTGCTACATTCCTTGTTATTTTGTTATTTTTTTTTAATTCTGAAATCGATGAAGGGTTATCTTAGATTACGATATTCATTGGCGCTTATGGTGGATTGTGACATTTGTTCATGGTTATGTTGTATTATGGTTGCGTTGTTTCATGAATTATGTTGAATTATGAGCTTTGTTGCAAGGTTGTGGAAGGCTTGGGTTTAGTTATTTTTATAAATGGTTTTGTTTCATTTAAACATACATCAAGGGCTATTATGGATTACAACATTCATCCATTCATTATTTTTTTTTGTCACAACGTCACATTTATAAAAGGTTATGTTGGGATGCAATGTTCAAGACAGTTTATGTTGTATTGCGACATACCTGAATGGTTATGATTCAATATGGCTATGTTGCTTAAAGTAATTTCTTGCAATTATACATAAATAATTACCGAAATAGGCATGATAATTATAATAACATGATGTAATCATGTGGGATTGTGACATTTTGATAATATTCATTGGAAATGTCACATTGCAACATTACAATTTTTCAATAAATAGTTAATATGTTGCTGAAATGTTTTCCTAGATTCTAATAGTTCAACACTTGTTTAATTGTTATGTAATTAATGTGAAATTTAATTAGTTTATAAGCAAATTGAGTTCCATATATGCAATGTTCATGATATTTATGTAAAAAAAGTATGATAAATGGTTAAAGGAATAAATATAGTCACAATTTCAATATAGTACTAAGCATTGCATTTATGAATATAATGTCAATGAAAGTATGGATTGTTAAAATTTGAAATCTGGGCTTTTAATTGCAACAATTACATAGATTAATTAAATTGTTATTTGAGCAAGTGCAATAATGTATTGAGAATTGAATATGTGTTTCTTAAAAAAACCTTGTACAGTAGGTCAAGTTAGTATAGAAAATTATTTTAATTTACATGATCATAAGTTATGTTGTTTTCATTTGAATAAGGCGGGAATGTCAGTTGTGGACCAATTATGGACTATATTTTTTGTTTCAAGAGAAAAAAATTGTACTAAAATATGCAATTTTTGTATTGATCGTGAGTTCAAATCGAATGCTTTATTTTTTCATTTGGTAATAGTGCATTGTTTGTGTGATTGTATTGGTCATTCCTGGTATAATTGAAATTCCTTTTTCTTAAAATACAACATATATAAAATGATAGAGTCAATGAGACATTCCAAAGCATCATACACATGAATGTTTACACTTTAACCACAATAATGAAAATGTGAAAATTTGTATTTGCTTAATAAATTTTCAATACAACATATATATGCATTAATTTTATTAATATAGCATGGCATAAGAGGATATATTAGTATAACTATCAACATAATTGGTCAAATTGTTTTATTATGCGAAAGCAATATATGTAATATTAGTTGTACTATATAAAAAATGTAAAATATTATTTGCATTAAATTTCTGATTTAGCCAATAAATTTGGATATTATACACTGAAGAATGCTTTTTTTAGATCAAAACTAATCAAAATATTTATTTGATGCAAAAATTCAAAACATAGCTATTCCAATAATTCCCTATGTGTATTGAATTCCTTTCTAAAAAATTTCATGGGCTTAAGCCATGCTTTATTTAATATCAAAACGTACTGAAATGTGCACATGATGCAAAAATTAAAACATAGTTGTGTTTACAATGATTAATACCTATTGAATTACATGCCATAACCTTGCAAGGACTAAAACCATGTTGTAGGGAATGGGATAAGATCATTGAATGAAATCATGCTGGGAGTGAGAGGAAATAAATTTGTATACATGATAATGTTACTGCATTGATTGTTTGATGGGATAGGTAGATGATGATTTGCAAATCATTAGAGGAATTTTGAGGTCTAAAATGGGCCTCCTAAGGAAAATAATAAAATAATAGTTAAAATAATAAAATAATATTTATTAATTTTGGAGGAAAAAAGAAAAAAACTACTTTTTGTGTTCGTATTTTCGACATATCTCCCTTTGTTTTTACTCAAATTTCAATCGAGAGAGCTTGTTGGATGTGGAATTTGATTTCGCATCCAATGATTACCCACACTACATACTTTTTACTAACCCTACTACCCCAAAAACAAGAAATACCTAAACAAATGTGATGATGACATCATCATCACATTTTTTCAGGTATTTCATGTTTTTGGGGTAGTGGGGTCTGTCAAAAGTATACATTGTGGGTACGCGTTGGATGCGGAATCAAATTCCGCAACCAACGAGCTTTCTCGATCGAAATTTGAGTAAAAAGACACAGAGATATGTCGAAAATACGAACAAAAAAAGTAGTTTTTTTTATGACAAATATGTCAATTCAACCATTATGGTTGACTCATTTTATTGGAATTCTATTGGTTCTTGAATTCCAACTCACAAGAACTTATTGTTGGCGTGTTTTCTTATAAGGCCCATTTAAACCCCAAATTTCCTCTAATGGTTGATATTTCATCAATTGCTAAATGGGTAACATTGCAAGTTTCCAAATCATAGTATATGAATGGAATTTCATCATTCTTGCACATCAATGTAGAACTTCCAACTGCTTAGAATGGTAGATAGTCTAAACAATGTGCATTTATATTTCTTTTCATACCTTTTAAAAGGGTCCATTTTAACCCTCTACCATCCTCAAAATGACTCTCTGTTTGTTGAACACGATGTTGACCACGTTTGAAATCCTGAATTTAATCTATACACCATATACTTGTAAAACCATCATTCACAAGACATATCAGTTGGTTGCGGTGTAAGATGAGACACATAGATCGTTTCCTACATCTTGTGTAAATTGAATGCACACCCCATATATTCAATTCAATGTTTAGTGAGTACATTCTGTACACATATAAGGCATATTCTTTGAAATTTATTTTCACATGCAACCAATATATTTTTCCTTTATAAAAAATAACATATTTAGGAGCAGTAGGTTCACCATCAACACCGATTTTTTCTCTCCAAATGCTTTTGATATTATTGTAGATAAAAAAATTAGAATCGTCTTCATTGTGCTTATTATGTACAAGTATCCATCCATGTTTATGTTGACCAGTGTTTCCTATCAAAGAAAAGAAACCATGGACTCCTATATCAATAATGCATGTATTTGAGAAATGCTTTATGAATGGATTTACAATGTAATAATCCTTATGCCCTGGTAGAGGACAATATTTTGAGAGAAAACTGATTGAACCAAATGTACATTCAATCGTATATATATATTCTGGATAAGGGACATGCAACAAATATGTATTTCCTATACGATTGATAAACTTATACACAATATGGTTTTTATAGTGTCCCCACTGTTGAATTAAAAACCCGATTTCTGTTATATTGTTCTTTTTTGAAGCACTAACAAAAGTTGGTCTAGACAATAGCTCTTCACAATGTTTAGAGATTGATCGAAAGAGAATAAATGTTGAAAAGGGCACCCATAGGAGGATCATCTCTAGAAACTTGAGTGGCAGCAAAATCCAAATGCTGGGATCCATTTTCAAATAACTAAAAAAAACATATTTATTGTCAACATAATCATAAGAATTCTTAAAAATAAATTATTTAAATGAACACAAAAAACTCTTTAAACTACTTACAAAGAAAGTACAACTCAATAATGGATTATTTATTAACAAATTAAAATTCAAAAAATGGATTCAAACTTATAAAATATGTTTAAGACATTTATATAACTGCATGCAACGATACTGTGAAATAAATACAATGATACGAAAACGAACAAAATGTATTTTAAAACTATTTTTTCCTATATAGAGGATGAAAAGAGTGGCTCAAAAGTTTGTTTTTTTCTTGGCATTACACCACGAATTTTCTTTGCTCATTTCTTAGTATTTCTTTTGGTATTTGTGCCAAAATCATGAATTTCATTCTTCATCAATCTGTGGTTAGGCCATATTTTATTGCATCCTCTAGTTTTTCATATACCAAACCAAAACATGATGATCTTTGTCCATATGTACGAAAACCATACATAATATTTTTTGTGTATCAATAATGTTGAATTTCTTCCCTATCTCCTTTTGAATTTCTCGCTTGGAAAGGTTTCCTCCTCCACGACGTAGAACATTGATTTGAAATCCATGTCTCAACCTTGGTTCATCTATAAGGTGTTTGATACACACTGTTGGATGATGGTTGATTTTTTTAACATCCATCTTTCTTTGGATTTTAGGAAAAGATCTGGAAAATAAAAACATATATGGTTTCATGAAGTCAAACATCGTGATAAGTAAATAATACAATCAATGACAATGGAGGAAATGTGACACAATTAATAAAACTACAACATATCAATAATAATTAAATTTTAGAAAATAACAAAATGTAAGTTGCATAACGCATAAAATTTTAACATGCATGCTCGTGGTTATATATATTCAAATCATTGTCTTGTCATCTGCTACTCTATCATTTAATAATATTTATGTATCACATATCGTCATTACATTCACATTTAATCGATATAACTAATTTTTTTATAAAAATACATTTACTTGTCAGGATATTATGAAAAAAAACAGATAACTTTAAATAAATCTTTACTCTTTGAACACATGGAAGAATTGAAGAAAAAAAATTCAAATAAATTAGTAATTAGAAAAATGGTTTCCACTTCTTTTTTATGTCGTAATGTAATGTTAATGCATCCAATATTTGCAATCAACAGTGACTAAACACCCATATTAAATAAACTTTGTTGGACGATTCCACCTTTATGGTCCAATAGGAGGATCCCATTGTTGGTGTAAGTTACAAATGGGATAAAATGATTAGAAATGACATTTTAATTGAACATATTGAAATAGTATAGGTTAACATATAGAAAAAAAAAACATTTTTTTCGAAAACTATATGAACAAACAATGAATAAATAGAGATTAAACCTATTGTGATTGGATTTTGGTTTGCTCTCTTGCAATCTATAGTTCTTACTACCAATGAAAATAAACAGCTTAGATCCAAATCCTAGGCTCTATCAAGCGCCGAGATGGATCAAATCTCTCGAGCTGCACACCTCTTCTTAGGTATCCATTGATTTGATTCAAACCAAAAGACACATCTTTTTATTTAAGGTCCACATATAATATTTTTAATATTAATATTTAATATTATTTATGGACGACATATAATATTTTTTATTATTTTTTATTTTGTTAAGAACGAACATTGCATCATTTCCCCACACATGGTTTTAAAACCATATATGCAAGTCCCTCCTACAACCATGGGTTGTTTAGGAGACCTTGCACATGGTCTTAAAACCATTTGGAAGGCCCTCCTAAACCATGTACAATAAAATCATGGGTTGTTTAGTAGGCCTTGCACATGGTTTAAAAACCATGTGCAAAGACTCCTAAACCATGTAGAATAAAACCATGGGTTGTTTGGAATGCCTTGAACATTGTTTTAAAACCATGTGCAAGGCCAGCATTTTTTGGGGGATAATTCAATTTTGTGTTTTTTTCTTGACCCACTTTTTTTTTACGGATAATTAAATTTTTACTTTTTTATTGTTTTGTTAGGTAGGAAGATTACAACATCTCCCCCATATTAGATTGTCACTTGTGGCCGACATTTATTTTGGCCTATTAAAAATTTTACTTTTTATTAATAAAAATAAGGTTACGAAAGTGATATTTTTTTTTATTTTGCCGACATGTTACAAACGTTACTAATGTTACATCACGTTACAAGATCTCTACCATAATATTCACTATCACTATTATTTTTTGCTGACATGTTACAAACGTTAGTAACGTTACATCACGTTACAATATCTCCCCCATACTGGGCTGTAGAGCGCCTCTCGACGTAATTAGGTAGGAACATTACAACATCTCCCCCATATTAGATTGTTTTTGTGGCCGACATTTATTTTGGCCTATTAAAAAATTTATTTTTTATTAATAAAAATAAGGTTACGAAAGTGATTATTTTTTATTTTGCCGACATGTTACACACGTTACTAATGTTACATCACGTTACAAGATCTTCCCCATAATATTCACTATCACTATTATTTTTTGCCGACATGTTACAAACATTAGTAACGTTACATCACGTTACAAGATCTCCCCCATACTGGGTTGTAGAGCGCCTCTCGGCGCAATAATAATGAAACATGAAAATAGATATGTTTATACAATCATGGAATCCTATATCAATAATGCATGTTTATATAATGAAAGTTCAATTAGGAACTAGTTAAAAGTTCCTAAGTTTAAATATTAAAAATACCTAAATTAAATAAAAAGGGTTAAATCAAGAAATCAAATGATTCTTGATTTAACTACCCATTTGACTAAAAAGTCTCTCTATAAAGTCCCAAGCCAAAGAGAGGCGTGGGGATCTCTTCCATCATTTTGGAGTCATTATTCTGCCTTATTATTCTCAAGAGAGTTCTTGGAAAACATTTTCCTAAGAGGAAAAAGGAGAACTGATCCAGACCTAATATACCAGTTAGGGCAGCCTTACCTTAGGAGCTCTAAGCTACTTGCATGTTGGAACCAACTCGAGGGGATCCAGATTAAAACCAGGAATGGTTCCGGGTAATGGTTGGGTGGAATGTGGTAGTTCCCAAGTGATTCAGTCATCTATACAAAGGTCAGATCTTCCTATGAATTGTTAATGCTCGGTAATTGAATGTGCAGGTTTTAGCCATTAGAAGAGCTTCACTTTTCAGGTATGAGGTTCTTGACTTCCTATTTCATTATCTAGAATAAGTGTTGGCTAGATTATGCAATTGTTCATATTATATTTCTAACCCTACATGCCTTTGTTTTCTTGTCATATTATTTTAGGGTTTACATTTAATTATAAACCCTAGGCTGTAATTTAATTCATGTGTAAGAATTATCAAGGGTTTTTTTCTTTCGATTTTACTTCTGTATTTTCATTTACAGCTTAAACTCGGGTTCCTAAGACCTAGGAACTATCCTAGAAATGCATGTGTGTTTATTTGTCTATGTACTCTACTGGCACATTTCATATTACTAGCAGAGCTAGGTGTAGAAGTAAAACATTATTTCAGATTAAGATTTAAACAAAACCCTAACCCATTTTAAGCAATAATATAAACTCAATATTCTACATCTAAGAATAATCATAACTTCAAATATTATAGCTAATATAAAAATCAAAAAATACCTCTGAGGGTATGTATAAACATTATCATTCTTCTTTAAAACAAATATTATCATAAATCAAAGCTACAGACCAAGTATCGAGACCATCTAATGGTTCACGATTTATTACTATCAACTACATCCACAAATTCGTAATACAGTAAATTAATTATACACATAAATAATCAATCGCAAATATAACAAATCAAACCCTTAAATATCTACGAATCATATTATAAATCGCATGCCATAAACAAAAGTCCCTACATAAATAAAATCCAACATAATATCATTTACAGTAATCATTTAAAAACAAACATAATATCATTTACAGTATTCATTTAAAACAAATATAATTGCACAGAGGTCACAAGATCGATTCCTGTGGGCATTAAAGTCCAAATTGTATCCATATAAATTAAACCCTCATCATAGTAAATAACCCAGGATCGAATCCTATAGGATCTATTCATATTTTACAAAGCCACACTATATTACTTATACGCAGGCTGTAAACAAAACATAAACTCTCTACACAGAGGTCAAAAGATCCCTTTTAATATACAAGCTGAAATATATGGCCCTCGACCTTTTACAAATCCAACTCATCATAATAATCAACCTTACCAATTATTACAACCCTGTCAATGTTTACCAACAACGACGACTGATAGTCGTGGGGTTACACCACAGACAACCCTCGTATTCATTTTACACAGTGAAAACATAAACAGTAAAGTCTAAATCTAATACACTGTCGCAACTACCATGGCAAGAAATTCCAATGCCATATACGGCATGGCCCTAAATCCATAACAATATCGTGCATTTCATCCATGCAACTAACACAAGCAACGGACACGAATCCACACAGTCCGGAAATAACCATAACACAATATGAAATTACTGTTAAACATAATCTTTATCAAAAGAAATAAGAGTTACACAGTCATTCATAACTTGGCCATTGCACCATTGCAAGGAATGGTGCTGCCACCATTACCATCACATAAATTCCCATATAAATATGCAGAGCTACCATAAGTTTCCAGTCTTGTTTTCTCCACAAAGTCCCCATTAACCTTCGGATTATACATTCAAGTTCGGGCCTGAAGGAAATTAAAACCCCAACAAACAAAACCCCAAGACTGTCGCAATTTCAAAATGTAGAGCTCATTAAGTTACAGTCAAACCCTAACCCAAAACGCATACATAGAAACCAGAGACAAGAAATCCAAACCCTTGACGAGCAACAACTCTGTCATAACCATGAAGCTAAGAGGGAACAAGTAAACACTTGTATAGCAGGCTTACTCGAATGGGTATGTATTTTCCCACATCTTTTTCGACCAACAACGATTGAAGCTCGTTTCGCCACACCTTGCAACCTGCAACCACAAGGAAAAAACCACAATGAGAAGTACACCAATAATCAAACTGAACAAGCAAATTATGCTACGAAACCAGACTACCATCATACCTGTTAAGCCGTTGTTGTTTCGCCTCTCTCCATCACGCAGGAGCAGAGCACAAGCAGCAAGGCTGCGAATGAGCCAAACTAACGACTGAACCAAGCCCTAAGTTGGGTTGCCACCTTTCCCAAGGCACATTTATGTCGCCACCCTAGCCTCCGATATCATTTACACAGACCCACAAATCCATAGTTCTGGTCACGACGTTAAACCTTGTCCCAAACCAATGCGAATTGCATAAACCCATTCATGCATTGAATAACTTAGGCTTTAATCCCTAAGTACATGGTATATGAAATATGCCATGGAATGTTTAAGCCAAGGTTTTTACAAACCTTTTCCAACTATATAAAGACCATATAGTAAAATTATGTTAAGACATAAATAATTCACAAGCCTTTACACCATAGTAAACAAGTATCCCATAAAAAATAAGTCTGTGTCACGCCGGTATTAAGTGCAGTAGTGACCCCATCACTATCATAAAGTTCGTAATGATAATAAAAATAATCATTGTAATGTCACTAGGATAGAGCTGCAAATGTGAGCGCTAGTGACCAAAATGATCAACACTTTCTGTTAATCTTTATAACAAGTTTTCCATCGCCAAGTGCACCTGCACGCAATTGGGACAATAATGCATTAGTTCGACAGAACTAAGTAATCCTGATGTGACAAGTAGAAACTGTTACCTCTTAGGTGGTTACAAGGGAAACTAGTCCTGCCATTCCACCCCTTTATCCATTAACAAACTCAAGTTAGAATTATGTATACAACAGTAAGAACATGTTATAAACAATGAATCAACATCACAACAACAAACAATAATCAACATCATCACAACGTAAGTAACATGGTAATAACTGCATTGAGAAATATGGAAGTAGGACGTAAGAACAACTTACAACAATACAACAGTACAATCAGAGTATGACACATTCCGCAAAGTACAATTAATGTCTAGCATAGGTAGTTTTGACTAGCCTAATAAATTTTATTTTATTTTTTTCAATTTTTGGGGATATTACAAGTGGTATCAGAGCCCAGTTTCAACACTAAGAGACCTAATGGGCGTACCAAAAATTAGTTGCAAGGAAAATAAAGTATGTTTTAAATTTTGTTAACTAACATAAATTTTTCCTGTTATTAAAATTTGCAATTCCAGGAATTTTTACAGAACAGTTCATATCATGAACACTAAAGAAGATAACAGCCGACAAGGGAAATTGAATACCCCCACCTAGGAAGGAGAACTGGTGGATTTTGGGTGTGAGAAAATATTTCCGAGTTCATAACTACTCTAGTGAAATGAAGGCTCGAATGGACATCTATAATTTAAATGGAAAAGTAGTGAGATGGTGGAGAGACTTGAAGCATACCAAGAAAGATGAGGCAAGATAAATACGCTGGAGTAACTTCCGCAAGATCTTTCAAGAAAAATATATGTCGAAAAGATTCTTTGACAGAAAGGTGAAAGAGTTTCATGAGTTACGTATGGGATCCATGACTATGGATGCTTTTATTAACATATTTCTAGACCTATAACATTATGTACCATACATCAAGGATGAAAAGGTAACGATCCAAAAGTTTTTAGGATGTCTTCCTCCCAAATTTCGAGAAAGGATTGAATTTGACATGCCTAAAAATTGGACACCACATTGCACAAAGCTAGGCTCTACTATGAGCATGGACGGCTAAGGCAAGAGAACATGAACAAAAACAGAGACAAGTATAAGAACTTCTCTGAAAACCGCAAACTGGGTTTTAGCCCACCCCCATACAGGAAACAAAACAGCAGTTTTCTAGCGAACAAGAACTTCAACAAATCAGCTACAAAGCCATATGTACCAGCTCCAAATGATAACAAGCTAGTAGCAACTGGGGGAGCCAATGCTACCCTGCTACAGATCAAATGCTGGAAATGCAACGGGCCTCATTATGCTCGAGATTATAAGAACAATACCAATGGGGTCTTGCACAACTTACAAGAAGAACCAACGGTAGAGGACATAGCTAGAACACCATGAATTTATGCATCCTTGGATGACCGACAAGCAAACCATTAGACTACCATGGTTGAGATAGAAGGTAAGATCTTGAAAACTTCTATTTCAATGCTGATTGACCCCAATGCTTACCAGAGCTATGTATCACCTAAAATTGTTGATGTATGTAAACTAGGAAAATAAAAACATGTTAAACCTTAGCTGGTACGATTAGCCACAAGTACGAAATGGAAATTTTCAAAAATAGTTAAAGATTGTGAGGTAAACCTGAATGGTTTTCCTACAAGAGTAAACCTGAACATCCTACCCTTAGGATCATATGATATACTTATTGGCATGGACTAGTTGGAACAACACTATGTCATGCTCAATTTCTTACACAAGTCAATCTTGTGTACAGATAGCCAAGGGAATCAAGTGAATATTCAAGGCGTACCAAATAAAGTCTCGGTAAGACAGATATCTACCTTACAAGAAAAGAAGTGCATTAGAAAAGGCTGCAAGTTGTTTACAGTAAATATCTGAGACATAGAGGATGAAAGAGAACAACACATAGAGTATTTTACCATTCTTGTATAATTCAAGGACGTATTCCCCAAGGAAATACCTTGATTACCTCCGAAACAAGACCTAGAATTTTCCATAGAAATGACACTAGGATCAATTCTGACTTCAATATCCCCTTACCGCATGAGTGCACCAGAGTTGGTGGAACTCAAACTGTAGTTGCAAGAGTTGATAAAGAATGGGATATATCTGACCAAGTGTGTCCCCTTGGGGAGCACTGATACTTTTCATAAAGAAGAAGGATGGTACGATGCAGATGTGCATTGATTATTGTTAGCTTTAAAAAATGACTATCAAGAAACGATACCCACTCCCTAGGATCAATGACTTATTTGACCAAGTAGGAGGATCCAAGATCTTTTCAAAGATCAACCTGCGATTTGGATACCATCAGGTACGTATTCATGATGAGGATATTCACAAAACCGCCTTTCGTTCAGGATACAGGAACTATGAGTTTGTAGTAATGTTATTCGGGTTAACCAATGCACCCGCGAACTTTATGTGTATGATGAACAGTATATTCAGTAAATATCTGGATAAATTTGTTTTGGTCTTTATAGACGACATCCTAGTTGAATCTAAGAGTAAAGAGGAACACAAGGAACACCTCCGCATAGTGCTATAGGTGTTACGAGAACACCAGCTCTATGCCAAGTTTAGTAAATGTGATTTTTACAAACCACATATACAATAATTGGGTCACATTATCTCTGAGACAAGGATAGTTGTGGACCCAGAAAAAATTAGAGCCATAGAATACTGGCCTACCCCTACTAGTGTCACCGACGTTAGGTCCTTTTTGGGATTAGCCGGATATTATCGAAAGTTCATTGAGAACTTCTCAAGAATAACTTGTCCCATTACTGCTTTGCAGAAGAAGGAAAATAATTTCGTATGGATGACCAAGTGCGAGGAAAGTTTTCAAAAGCTTCAGAAGCTTTTGATGACTGCACCGATACTACGAATTGCGGATCCTGATGGGGATTTCGTTGTTTGCACAGATGCAAGCAAGGAAGGGCTCAGAGGAGTCCTCTTGCAGAATGATTATGCAATATGTTATGAATCACAAAAGTTAAAAGAATATGAGCAGAACTACCCCACACATGATCTTGAGTTAGCTGCCATCAGTCACGCCTTGAATATGTGGAGGCACTACCTCATGGGAAGAAAATTCCTTCTGAAAACAAACAATATGAGTATGAAGTATTTATTCGAGCAACCAGATCTGAATTCTAGGAAATCCAGATGGTTGGATTTCCTAAGCAGGTACAATTTCGAGCTAAAACATATTAAAGGAAAAGAGAACAATATTGCTGATGCTTTGAGTTGATGAAATCATATGATATATGAGGTGACTTTAAGTCAAACCGATTCGGATTTGCACGAGAGGATTATAATGGCCAATAGAGTTGACCCTTTCTATGTAGAAATCCTCAAGAAAGTACAAGAGGACAGGTTGTTTCAACAACAAAAAGAGTACAAGGTAGATGAGACGGGACTACTGTGGTCCAAGGAGAGATTGTGCATTCCAGAAGGAGGGGACATTCGGTCTGGCATCCTCATGGAATTTCATCGGACACCCTACTCGGGGCATCTGGGATATCAAAATATGATATCTGCAGTTAAGAGACACTTTTTCTAGCCTAAGTTAAAGGTCGACATTGCATTGTTTATCGTGAAATGCCAGCTGGTCAAAGTTGAGCATCAGCATCCTTTGGGATTTCTACAGCCATTACCCATTCTGGAATGGAAGTGGGAGGTCATTAGTATGGATTTTATCACCGGTCTACCAAAAAGTAAGAAACAAAATTATTCTATCTTTGTAGTAGTTGACAAATTGTCAAAAGCAGCACACTTCATTCCAATGAAGTCGACCTACAAGGCAGTACACATTTCTGATATCTTCTTAAAGGAGATATTTAGATTGCACGGGATACCCAAGGAAATCATCTCGGATCGAGATACAAAGTTTACCAAAAAAATTTGGAGATATTTATTCTCCGGATTAGAGACACAGTTGAACTTTAGTACTGCTTATCACCCATAGACAGACGAGCATACAGAAAGGGTAAACCATATTGTGGAGGACATGCTTAGGACGTATGTCATGAAAAACCCCACCAAGTGGGAATACTTCCTGCATCTCGTAGAGTTTGCATATAACAACGGTTACCACACTTCTGCCAAGATGAGTTCCTTTGAGGTACTCTATGGACGAAAGTGTAGAACACTGATTACTTGGGATAGCCCGGTGGATCAACTCATGTTAGGGCCTGATTTGTTAAAGTACTTGGACCAGTTGGTTACCAAGGTCCAGGTGAACGTTAAAGAAGAACAAGACCGCCAGAAAAACTACGCGGATATGAAAAGAAAAGATAAATATTATCAAATAGGCAACCATGTCTACTTGAAAGTAAAATCAAAAGGAAGCTTGTTGAGCTTGGGAAGGTGCGGTAAGTTAGCACCTAGGTTTTGTGGACCCTTTGAAATACTGGCCAAGAGAGGGCTAGTGGCATATGAACTAGAGTTACCCATGCACATAAGAGTCCATAATGTTTTCCATGCATCATTATTAAAGAAATATGTTTATGATACTAAACATGTGATTGATTGGTCCTTATTACAGGTGGAACCTGAAGGGGAGTTTTCCCCTGAACCTATTCATATATTGGAAAGAGAGAGGTACTGCTCAGGAAGCACACCATAGTCCAGTTGAAAGTGCAATGGAATCATTTCGAAGTCGATGAGGCTACTTGGGAGAATGAAGCCACCATGAGAAAGGCTTACCCCACCTTGTTTCATGATTTCATTCCAAGTCCCTAGAACACCAGGGACGGTGTTGTTCTAAGCAGAAAGGGATGTAATATCTCGAATTTTGGACCTAACACTTATGGGAATGAGCCCATTTATTATGATGTTACCTTGATGTTTATACCGGGTCAAATACCCCACTACATATGTGCATAATGATTTGTTTGATATACTGGGCGTAAGCCAATTTCATATGATATATGTGTGTGTGTGTGTGTGTGTGTGTGTGTGTGTGTGTGTGTGTGTGTGTTTTCTTGTGTTTGGCATGGACCTTAAGCACATGACTGATGATATGTTTTGTGTTGAGCAAGGAGCTCTGGAGCACATGGGTAAATTGATGTTTTGTGTTGAGCGAGAAGCTCTGGAGCACATGAGTACTTATATTTATGTTGAGCAAGAATCTCTAGAGAACATGAGTTTTGAGACATTTGTGTTGAGCATGAAGCTCTGGAACACATGAAAATATAATTTGGAAGTGTTGGGCATAAGCCCTGGATCCTTCCATGTGGATGTTGAGCATAAGATCTGGAACATCAGATCCTTGGCCATTGTATCCCTAGGTGTATCCTACAAGTACATCCTAGCATTAGTGTTGAGCAAGAAGCTTTGGAATTGCACTAAGTTTGTAACTCCCTGTTTTTAGCGTTGAGTATGCGCTTTGGTAAGCGCTAGGATTTACTGAAAAGAATTAATGATTCTCGAGTGAAAATGACTCAAGTAAATATTGATATCATCTAACTTATTTATAAGTGATTAAATGAAATCTCAAATTTGTGTATCTCATCAAGTACTGAAGAACTACCATGTTATACGAGGGAATCCAACATGCAATGATGTTTAGAGTTGCCTAGCCTAGTAGACCTAACAATCTACCTGATGACCTTAATGAAGAAAGTGTCATGAGTCTAAGGATTATAATATGTGATACCCTTAGACAAATGTTAACAAATAATATATTATTATATATTTTATACAGAGCATGTATAAAGAGTACACATAGTAATAATATTAATGATGTAAGAAAGAAGGAAAAGTTCCATCTACTATTATTATTACTAAGAGAAAATTAAATATTATAATACCTACAAAAGTTCAATTAGGGAATAGTTAAAAGTTCTTAAGTTTAAATATTAAAAATACCTAAATTAAATAAAAAGGGTTAAATCAAGAAATCAAATGATTCTTGATTTAACTGCCCCTTTGACTAAAAAATATGTCTATAAAGTCCCAAGCCAAAGAGAGGCTTGGGGATCTCTTCCATCTTTTTGGAGTCATTATTCTTCTTAGTTATTCTCAAGAGATTTCTTGGAGAACATTTTCCTAAGAGGAAAAATGAGAATTGATTCAGACTTGATATACTAGTTAGGGCGGCCTTACCTTAGGAGCTCTAAGCTACTTACACATTGGAACCAACTCGGGGGGATCCATATTAAAACTGGGAATGGTTTCGGGTCATGGTTGGGTGGAACATGGTAGTTCCCAAGTGATTCAGTCATCTATACAGAGGTCATATTTACCTGTGAATTTTTAATGCTGGGTAATTGAATGTGCATGTTTTAGCCATTAGAAGAGCTTCACTTTTCAGGTATGAGGTTCTTGACTGCCTATTTCATTATCTAGAATAACTGATGGCTAAATTATGCAAGTGTTTATATTATATCTCTAATCCTATGTGCCTTTGTTTTCCTGTCCAATTCTTTTAGGATTTACATTTTAATTATAAAATCTAGGCTGTAATTTAATTCTTGTGTAAGAATTATCAAGGGTTTTGTTCTTTCAGTTTTACTTATGTATTTTCATTTACAACTTAAACTTGGGTTCCTAATACCTATGAACTATCCTAGAAAGGCCTGTGTGTTTATTTGTCTATGTACTCTATTGGAAGATTTCATATTTCCACTAGAGCTAGGTGTAGAAGTAAAAGATTATTTTAGATTAGGCTTTAAACAGAACCCTAACCCATTTTAAGCAATAATATAAACTCAATATTCTACATCCAAGAATAATCATAACTTCAAATATTAAAGCTAAGATAAAAATCAAAACAGACCTCTCAGGGTCTGTATAAACATTATCTTTCTTCTTTAAAACAAATATTATCATAAATCAAAGCTACATACCAAGTATCAAGACCATCTAATGGTTCACGATTTATTACTATCAACTACATCCACAAATTCGTAATACAGTAAACTAATTATACACATAAATAATCCATCGCAAATATAACAAATCAAACCCTTAAATATCTACGAATCATATTATAAATCACATGCCATAAACAAAAGTCCCTACATAAATAAAATCCAACATAATATCATTTACAGTAATCATTTAAAAACAAACATAATATCATTTACAGTATTCATTTAAAACAAATAGAATTGCACGGAGGTCATAGGATTGATTCCTATGGGCATTAAAGCCCACTGTCATATACATATAAATTAAACCCTCATCACAGTAAATGACCTAGGATCGAATCCTATAGGGTCTATTAATATTTTACAAAGCCACACTATATTACTTATACGCAGGCTGTAAACAAAACATAAACTCTCTACATAGAGGTCAAAAGACCCCTTTTAATATACACACTGAAATTTATGGCCGTCAACCTCTTACACATCCAACTCATCATAATAAACAACCTTACCAATTATTAAAACCCTGTCAACATTTACCAACAACGGTGAATGATAGTCGCAGGGTTACACCATAGACGACCCTCATATTCATTTTACACAGAGAAAACATAAACAATAAATTCTAAATCTAATACGCTATCGCAGCTACCATGGAGGGAAATTCCAATTCCATATACGACATTGCCCCAAATCCATAATGTTGTCACACATTTCATCCATACAACTAACGCAAGAAACGAATGTGAATCCACATAGTCCGACAATAACCATAACACAAAAACAAACACAGTATGCAATTACTGTTAAACATAATATTTATCAAAAGAAATAAGAGTTACATAGTCATTCGTAACTCAGCCATTGCACCATTGCAAGCAATGGTTCTGCCACCATTACCATCACATAAATTCCCATACAAATATGCAGAGCTACCATAGGTTTCCAATGTCATTTTCCCCACAGATTCCCCATTAACCTTTGGATTATACATTCAAGTTCGGGCCTGAAGGTCGAAATTAAAACCCCAACAAACAAAACCCCAAGCCTATCACAATTTCAAAACACAGAGCTCATTAAATTACAGTCAAACCCCAACCCAAAACACATCCATTAGAAACTAGAGACAAGAAATCCAAACCCTTGACGAGCAACAACTCTGTCATAACCATGAAGCTAAGAGGGAACAAGTAAATACTTGTACAACAAGCTTACCCAAATGGGTATGGATTTTCCCACCAGAAATGACCCAAGATCGTTTCGCCACACCCTGTAACTTGTAACCATAGGGCAGAAACCATGGTGAGAAGTACGCCAATAATCAAATTGAACAAGTAAATTATGTTGCGAAACCAGACTACCATCATACATGTCAAGTCGTTGTTGTTTTTCCTCCTTCCACCATGCAGAAGCAGAGCACAAGAAGCAAGGCTGCGAATGAGCCAAACTAACGACTGAACCAAGCCCTAAGTTGGGTTGCCACCTTTCCCAAGGCACATTTATGTTGCCACCCTGGCCTCCAATATCATTTACAAAAACCCACAAATCCATAGTTCTGATCACGACATTAAACCTTGTCCCAAACCAATATGAATTGCATAAACCCATTCATGCATCGAATAACTTAGGCTTTAAGCGCTAAGTCCATGGCATATGAAATATTCCATGGAATGTTTAAGCCAAGTTTTTTACAAACCTTCTCCAACTATATAAAGACCATATAGTAAAATTATGTTAGGACATGAATAAGTCATAATCCTTTACACCATAGCAAACAAGTATCCCATAAATAATAAGTATGTGTCAAGCAAGTAGTAAGTGCAGTAGTGACCCCGTCACTATCATAAAGTCCGTAATGATAAAAAAAATAATCAGTATAATGTCACTAGGATAGAGCTGCAAATGCGAGCGCTAGTGACCAAAACGATCAGCACTTTCCGTTAAGCTTTATAAACAAGTTTTCCGTCACCAAGTGCACCTGCACGCTATTGGGACAAGAATGCATTAGTTCGAAAGAACTAAGTAAGCTTGATGTGACAAGTAGAAACTGTTACCTATCAGGTGGTTACAAGGGAAACTAGTCCTACCATTCCACCCCTTTATCCTTTAACAAATTCAAGTAAGAATCATGTATACAACAGTAAGCACATGTTATAAACAATGAAGTACGTAATCAAATAACTAACTTACACATCAATGCTTAACCATAGTACAAACAGTAATCAACATCATGAAAACATGAGTAACATGGTAATAACCGCATCGAGAAATATGGAAGCAGGACGTAAGAACAACTTATGACAATACAACAGTACAATCAGAGTACGACACATTCTGTAAAGTTCAATTAATGTCTAGGATAGGTAGTTTTGAATAAACTAATAATTTTTTATTTTTATTTTCAATTTTTGGGGACATTACATTGCTTCTCTGCATTACCGATATCAATTGTTTCCCTTTGTAAAGTCAAACCTTTTTATTTGTGTATGGTGAGAGCCCAAGCCATACACAATGGGATCTGCTTGCAATTTTCTCTACAAAAAGGTGTTATTGGTACAATATTTGGATATTTGATGTCCCATGGTAAACCAATGTAATCATCAAAAGAGACTATAGCATGCATTGGTAGTTGTGGTGGTTTAGATCCTTCAAAGAAAAAGACGTTCTGAACTGCCCCAAGTGCTCCATTTACTAGCCCTGCTTCCACCAACAAGTTACATGTCAACATGACTCGTTCACCGGGACATAAAAGGACTTCCTTGTAATATCCCGATTTTGACCCCACTGCATTAAAATTGTACATGATGTAAATATCGTTATTAAATCATGATGGGGATTTCAAGGACAAGGCCCCACTATAAATTTAGTGTTTTATGTATTGGTAATTAAAATCGATACCTATGGTTCTCGTGCTAGCCAGGCACGTTATAACTTGAGCCATCATGTAAATATGCAATTTAATAAAATACCCACAACTAGCTCTGCAATGCAACAAGAGATGGGGGAATGATTTCACAAGTAATAGGGAGGGAAATTATTCAAACCATTGATCCAATAGTGTTGAGTCGAATGTCAATGGGAGAACCCATAAACTATCAACTACCCATTTCGTCTTATGCACCCAATCATTTAATTCTCCCAGAGGTTGGTTGAGGCAGATAATACATTGGGAATGGAGAGGCATGGAAACCAATTTTGTATTGGGGAAAGCCATCAATTTTAGAAAATATTGTTTTTTATTATGGGGCAAACACCCAAAAATGTGTGCCCAAACCTTTCCTCACCCATGTGTTTCTCTTCCTCAAGCAGTTGGAGCTAGCTCGGTGTTTTCCTTCATGTTTTCTGCAATTTTCCTCATTTTTCCATGGTTGGGAAGCCCATTTTTGTATTGCTCAAGGGATGGGAAGAGAGATTCATTATTTTGGGGTTTATAGAGGCCATTGTTTCCCCTGCAATGCCCAAGAACATTTTTTGAAATCGAATTTTCTCTCCCAGGGTTGATTTACCTATCTACCATTTCGTTTTTGGTGGCCAAACCATTTTTCTACATACCCAGCACTTGTGTTTGTTGTTATGTGCATCCATGTTTTGGTATGAACTGAATTAGGAGTGGAAGATGCCCAGAATTGGCTTGTTAAACCTTGTGAAGAGAGGAAACTCATAAAAATATCAAAAGGGGTTGACTAATCTTCTATGCACACCTGAGAGAACACTGAAAGGGAAGGTATGGCCTGAGGGACTATGTAGTAGTGAAGGGAATACTTCCTTGTTTTGGGTGTGTAGGTATTGTGGAGGCCAATATAGATAGATCTTGTGTAGGTGTGCATAGCTCCGTGGTTGAGATCACTAGCTTAGCAATTCATCCTTTCCACTGCCTTAGCATCCTAATAAACCCAACTATGGATTGGCTTGGTTGAACCTTGGTGTGTATCTGGATATGTGTGAGGATGTTGTTCCCTTTTTCCTTGTGGAAATCATACCCAGCTCGGGGATGGCAGTTGTGTTGAGAGATTGATGAGCACAACTGGCATATGGTTGGGTGGAACATTACAGCGACATAGCTAGTTGCTCGGGGCAACTCAATTCCAAGATAAGTGTTCTATTGTACTTAAACTCTACAATGTAATTGTTTTAAAAATTACTATGAACATATGGAATTCTTGAATGAGATTTTATTCCAGTGTATATTATTGCATTATGCATCTGCATATGTATTTTTACTTTCAATGCATTATTGATTATGTTCAAGGGGATAAATGTCCAGTTATGATGGAAACGCAGTGTAGTCGCTTCCTCTCCATGGAGAGAGGGGAGGGGACATGAAATTCCTGTTGAAGTTTCTCATCATCAACATCATTAAAATATTTATTGTTTGTATGTTTAGCAATGCATCGTGCTCATAGGAATTCAAAGTGATTTTAGCATGCATGTATTATGTACATTTACCAAAGTGTTTGTTGGAAACAAATGAACTTTTTGAATTGAAAGCATTAATTTCAATAGAGTCCATAACTGCACATGTTCGTGACATTAAAAGATTACAATCATCCACTGTTGGTTCTACATTTCTGATGTTTGTTAGCAACCTTTTAAAATTAACTTGATTTGGATATGTCCCTTGTTGACGAAATATTGTGTCCAATGTAACAACCTTTCTGAAATATTTCTATAAAACCCTACCAGCCGTGTTTCCTACGTACAATGGTTTATCTTTGACATGAGGCAATTTCCCAAGGTCTCCAACAAGAATCAATGATCTTCTACCAAATGGATCTGACTTTTTTTTCCTAGAAATGCTTCACGTAGACGTGAATCAATTTGTATGAATAACATTGGCCCAATGAAACTCATTTCATCAATTAAAATGTGTGTAACATCTCACATTTATTCATGGAATACAGAAAGTGCTTAATCGTGTAAATATTTGAAGTCTTTAATAGGATTTCTAAGGGTCGAGTGAATTGTTTTAGCTCGTATGTTGAAGGAAACTACTCCAGTAGGTGCTAGCAATAGTGGAGGTTTTTTTTCTATTTCTTGAATGCATTGAAAATTCTTATGAGATACAATGTATAAGGTAATACTTTCCAGTTTCTATGGTTCCTTGAATGCCCATCTTGAGTGGGTCTGCATTCGGTCCTTCATTGAAATTCTCAATAAAAATTTCAAAACAAAGACATTGCTTCTTGAAAAATGAGGATGGAGAAGCCGATATAGAATGGGAGAGATTTGGTATGGACCCTCTTGAATGTGAATTTTTTATGAAATATGTTGGGTCTACTAAATTGTTATTTGAATCTATAGTACTATTCCACGCATGGATCAAGTCAAAGTATTTGCGAGCAAGAGTGTCAATGTCTGACACTTGAATAATATTAGGAGGAATGAGACGAGATAAAATCTCCTACTCATCCATGTAACTGTCATTATTCATTTCCTCTTGATGTGTATCATCATCTTCTTCAATGGTATCTAGTGCCAAAGGTATCCTATTGACATGTCAAGCTCGACATCTAAAGTTCCTCCAATTGTGAATAATAATTTATGTGTTTATGCCAATATCAATGTGAATGTTTATGAACGGTTTATAGAGAAGTAATTGACTGAGGAAAAATGATTCAAAGGAAATTGAATTGTTCTTAGGAACTTCACAGAACCGTGGCCATACACAAACTATCACAGGTATATCTCTTGGCTTCCACGGTTCTTTCTTATGTTGTGCACTGAAATAAAGGGATCGTGCAATGTCAATCAAAGATAGGTGTTCAAGGAATGGATTTCTCTTTTGGTATAGTTCTGAAAAAACAAATATTTTCAGGAATTTGTTGTTATCTGAGTTTGAAGAAACTCTTTTGAATATTTTCTTCCAACATTAACCGAAACAAAGCTACGGCTAGAAATAATAAGAGGAAGAATTAGAAACATATGACACATTTCATGTGCTCCTATATCTATTTCCACAATTGTTTCAGGAAGAAATTTTTTATATGCACATATAGAGGGAATTTCAGAGTCAACGACATTGGAAATTCTTGTCGACATATCTTGATAGCTTTCTGATATTCTCTCAGCTTTTGAAGCATACTTTGCAATGTATTTCAAAACTTCCTGATGTGAAAGAACTAGCTAACAATCAACATTGGCACACCAAATTGAAATAAGAGGAATGCTATGAACATTTAACTTGTCATCATTACGTGCAAGTTCATATTTTTTGTGTCCTTTGTCATTGACAAATATTTTTGAGTGAACTTGAAGTTCCCATGGTCCATTGTATCGGCACATGTAGGAGGAAATTTTTTTCATAAACATGAATGAACACTGCATCTTGTGTGTCATTGCAATGGATTCGATAATTGCTCATAATCATCAAGAGGATTGGTATTGAATATTTCACTGATATCCAACAAGAAATGATATTCATGTAGAGGTCTATGAATAGATATATTCATGTGGTGAGCATCACGAGGATTCCATGCGGTTACGTAATTTTCAAAGTATCATCTTGCTGCATCAACTCTGCTCGTGTCTTTCCAATCTAGTTGTTCCATGTATGGTGCACCTTCTAACCACACGAAGCCATGGAAATGTGTTGATCCCCTATTTTTCCATTCATACATATGAAACTCATCATGTAATAATGATATTAGTGTGCAACAAAGTTTCAAGTAATAATCTAAAATGTTAGGTTGAAAAATAGAATAAGGAAATGATGTACCTGTACCAATAGTCTTTAGCATGAAGGTATTTCACAATGATTTCTTCATGGAAAATACTAAAAAATTCATGCATATACTTTTCAATAGTATGTGGATAGCTTATATCATTATCAATTCTCCATCTATTTCTGTTTTGTGTAGAGACAGCTACAGAATTGGGCATAACTTTATGTAGGTGTGGCTACTTAGTATCAGCTGCACTTAGAGTGAATAACAAAGTTTGGAAACCTATTTGTGATATCATTTCAGTAATATCACTACGACATATGTTCCATTATGCATTTGTTCCTCGAAGACGTGAACCAAAATGCATCAATTGTTCAGTTAATTTGGTGTCTAAGAATTCACTAAGCTCCTTTCGTAAATATTCAATTGTGGTAGGTATGTCATTCTTTTTTTTTCACGAATAAAACAACTGTTCCTTGGATTCAATGTCTCATAATAATGTTCAATTCAAAATACCAAAACCTTGGATTTTTTACAAACCTTTGATCACAATATTTAAGTAGGTGCAACCCATATTCATGTAAGCAGATAGTCTTCAAACATGGTTGCAACCAATAAGCAATGCCCATGAGAAATAATGTTGGAAATTCCATGTCAAATTAACCTTCTGTGTTATATTCATTTATTGGAGACAAACCAATCTCTGTCCATTCCATTTTTAAATCTGACAAAGAATATTCTTTGTTAACAAAGTTCTATATCTTTTATATTTCTCTTTGTATGATTTGGCATTCTTGCTATAAAAGATGAAGGATGAGTTTCGAGTTGATAAATTCCAAATCTATCAATGTATGCATCAATATCTTCCGAGTCAACTATTCTAGAGTTTATATAACACAATTTAGTGAAGAAATTTGTTGGCTGGTTTGGGAGACATCCAACTAATTCTAGATCAATTTCAACATATCTGTAATATTTGTCCTTTTCAATTTTGTAATGCAATGCATTCATTACTTGCGACCTACAAACAATGCAATCTTAGTGCTTTGATGGAGGCCCTTTTCTTCTGACAATTAATATTTCTAGGTCTTTTATTCGACGAGGAAGATTCTTAACAATTAAAATGATATATTGTGGGAAGATAATTGTATGGCCACTGTATTTATATTGATCTCCACATGCATGTATGACCTGTAGTATTGGATTCACTCGTGCTATTAACTTTTCTTCAACCTGTGTCAAAATTGATAGAATAAGAGGTTGTTTTCGAGTATTCATGTTGTTATATTGAGAGAAACGATGGATATAATGCTCTTTCCTACATCTCACACAAATAGGTTCTTCATCTTGTTTGAAAACAAGGATTCCAGGGTAGGATTCATGACAAACGTTACACATTTGCACAATTGACAATTTATCAATTTGGGCACAAAATGGAAAGGGGACATTTGTTGGAAAAAATCAAACATATTTCCTGATGTATGTATATTGAAACCATGATATTGAGCATGGACGTTAGCATTCAATGTAGAGTGAGATGATACCGGGAAACATGAAATGTCTCATCTAATGTTGCAGCGATGTATATTCCTGACTTGTCTTCGTCTATTACCATTTCCTGGAACATGACCCAAATGGATGTCATCATGAAAATGATATTGAAGATTCATTGCCATCATATATTTGAGATGATTTGGGGTTTTATTGTTGGTTCCTCGACGAGCCTCAGTGTTATTATCTTGAAAAGTGAAAATGTCGTTGTTAAATATTATGTTAAATATTTTATTAAGATCAAAATATGCAACTTGCTTACAAATAGGCTGAGTAAGACCTTTGATGTATCAAGAAAAATATTCATTTTTCCATATCCACTTCGGATACTAATAATGATTGGGTTTCGAATTATTTCTTGATCATTCATTGGTGTAGAATTGATTTCCTAATTGAACTACATGTTCTTGATCTGGCTGCATAAAACATAATTCTTACCAAAATTTTGTAGAGAGTCATTGTCACCAGAAGACGATAGGGCATTGATTGTTATCTCGTTCTTTCGACAATTACATCCAATAACACTAACTAGTTGTTGTACATGGATGTTACTATCCTGAAATTTGAATATGATTTATCATCTAATTATTGCACACCAAGATGAAATAATATTGTATCTAATACTATTTTATTTGGATTAATGATGAATGCATGGTTGTTGTCGTCGATAGGAGAAACGATACCTTGGTTGTTCCAATAGAAACAATTCTTGTTGAACTGGAAATTTGTAAACTGCTTGTGAGTTTAATTTGAAACCTTTGTTCTTCATTCATTAACAATGCATTGTTTGCGTGACTGTATGAGTCATTCCTAGTAGACTTGAAATTTGTGCCCTTTGTTGTGCCAAGAGAAATTGTTCTTATTCCAGTGTTATCATTTTGTACTGTTTCATTTTGATTTGTATCCATAGTTTCCTTTCCTTCATTAAATGACCGATTCGTACAATTGTTGTAAGTAGATATCTAAACATTTTACATGTATGTGAGTATATCTATATTGTACACATAAATACATATTCAAATATATGCAATGCCATGTAATCCTTATACCTCTGTTCCATGATTAGAAAAAATTTCTCTAGAAATATCATTTATGAATGGTTCAATAGATTCATTCAACACTTCGTTACAATTGTCGTTATATGTAGGCATTGACACTAGAAATTGAATTCTACGATTTTATCTCCTCATTATATCATATATGCTCTGGAATTTAGTGGGCTCATCTTGAGAATCAATGACATTTTCAAAGGAAAGACCATGATGTTCTCTTCTTCGTTTGTTGATCTGCTCATTATCCTCTTTATAGATTAAACAATGTTTCTTATTAATATCGTTTTTTATAGTATTTTCACGAGGATTCATTTTTTTTTGTGAGACGATGTTTCCATTGAGTTCTTCTCACTGCTCCAATTAATATTTTTCTCTGATGAAATATATACATGAACATATAAAAATTAGCTATCGTCGAACCATATTAGTGAACGAAGACATGTTATAGGTATAGCAAAAAGAAATCAAAACATAAAAGTGTTCAACTTTATTCAAATAATATCTTATACTATTTTTATTATCCAATCACGCTAATATATAAACTAATATTGTACTCATATTTTTTTTTCCAAGACATTTTTAAAAAAATGGCATGTATGATATATTTCTATTTCAAAGAGAATGTAAACTGGCAAAAGTCTTAAAAGGTTTGTTGGAAAGAGATGGATCCAATAAATATGATAATGAAGTAGTAATGTGAGATGTCGATTTGCATAAGGTACATGCAAGTAACATTCCATAAATGTCTATATTATCCCATTGAAAACAAATCATCAATTAAATCCATGTTTGGGAAACTTAGAATGATCGAAATGTATTTTACAAGCTCAACAACACTTAGTTCTTTTGGATTCTCAAGTTTGGAATATGAAGACTCCTACATTCTACCTCCACTTACACCATTACGAACCACGTTGATGAATTCATAGCAAATAAAATCAAGACGATCGTATTTGCACATGAGCATGTACTTATCGATTATTGCAACAGGAAAATATCCATTCCATTTGGTAATGATCTCAGAGGTCAAATTAGACATGAAACTCCATCGCAATCCATATTCAACTAATCCATTGCTTCTCGATGAATTTGTTGAATCAATTTGATTGGTTGTTTCTTCTATAGACCACGCTATAGTTCTCCCATCATTGAAAAAACAAAGAAGTTCATTGCGATAACTTACTAGGATAATTGATATTGTTGAATTCAAGTGCGGAATAAACAGGAACCCCCATTTTTTATTCTCAAGATCTATCCAACATAACTTGTATATACATATATGATTAGCTTTGGAAATTATATGACTATGTACCCAAAACATTGTTTCATTATGCAATATGAGATTTTTGGGATGTGGAACTTCACCATATAGAGTACATGTTTGTCTCCACTACATGTGAAGACAGCTAGAATTAAAGTATCTTTCTTGAAATTCTGCATAAACATGTTTCAGATCTGCCCAATGGTATTTTTATTGTTGAACATTTCTCAACAATGTAAAGAAACCCTAATCACCAAGACCAAGAGACCCTATAAATATACAAGTCTTTGTGTAAGGATTGATGATGTAGTAGTTTTGTTTTGGATATAAGATACTGACTGATGAAACTGTAACAATTGAACCACATGCGGATTCAATTTTTTATTCGTTGTTTAGGAGTGACATAGATAGAGATGAACAATTTCCTAATTGGTTAATGTAAATACCATTGAATCGTTGTCTAGAAAGGCCGAAATTAACCAAAACTCCATATTTTTTCGTTTGATTGTGTTTCCATTGTGATATGAAATTGTTATCAGACAACATATGATTCCAGCTTTTGCAAACCATTTTCAAATGGATAATCATCGATAAAGGAAACCAAAGAAATATCATTTCAATTATGTCTATTCGCAATGATTTCCAAATCATAGGGACCATATCCATTTCTATAATACAACATAAAAGAATGTGTTAGCACACAGATAAATGTAAATATTCCTTTATTTAAAAAAAGTGATAAAATACACTTTGTTTGTTTACTTTTTTTGGTAGACATAATAAGAATTACAAATTTTTACAGTAAGCAAAACATATTTTTTCATATTATTTGTACTATTGAAGTAGAAGATAAAATTATCAGATATAAAGAAGATCGCAATAATTTACATACAATCCAAAAAAAAAACATCCCTTTTGCATATTTTTTGGTGCTATTGAATTTACATATAGATAAGGATTACATGGAGGTATATAATATCAAAAGATCACCAAAATTCACATAAGATGCAAAATAAAACATCTTTGTGCATATTGTTTACATGCCATAACGCTCTGACGACTCAATCCAATTTGTAGGAAAAGGGAGAAAATCGTCGAATCCTTCCATGCTTGGAGTGAGTCGGAATTTTTTTTAGACATTATAATATTGGTGCAATGGTTATATATTGACATAGGAAAATGAAGACTTGGGAGCAGTGATCATTCATCAGGTCCTACATGAGTAACCTTGCAAGTGTTGAGGTCATAATATATTAATGGAATTTGTCTATACGTACACATCAGAATAAAACTCCCCACGGCTCGAAATGGAAGGTACCATGGACAATGTGTATTTATATGGGATGAAATATTTTCCAAAAGGGTCCATCTTAACTATCTTCCAAATATACAAAATCCATGCACCTCTTGAACTGGACATGCATCAAGCCTAAAATGTGTTATTTCACTAATGGACCATATAGTTGTCCTACCATCGTTTACAAGACATATCAATTGGTTTTGATGTATGGTCAAACACATGGATTGTTTGATGCGTCATGTATGAATTGAATGATCATCCCATTTGTTCAATACAATGTCAAGTGAGAACATAGTATAGGAATATAGAGCATCTTCCTCTAAAATGACTCTCATATGCAACCAGTATAATTTTTCATTATAAAAAACTGCATCTTTGGGAGGTCTTGGGATGAAATCATCGGGCCATCAATTTCTCTGCAATCTTTATTCACATTGTTGTACACAAATAATTTTGAACCATGTTCGTTCTCTTCATAACGAATAACTATCCATATGTGTTTATGATCACCAGCATTGCTTATGAGTGTAAAGAAACCATCCACTCCTATTTCAATCATGCCTATATACTTAAAACGTCTTCTAATTGGGTTCATAATGTAATACTTCTTATGACCTGGTAATGAACAAAACGTCGATAGAAAAATAATTGAATGATCCATGCATTTAGTTGAATATCTATTTTTTGGACTAATAACACGTAGAAAAGATGTATGCCCTATACAATTTATAAATTTATATAGTATTTCGATTTGGTATGGTCTCCATACTTCAACTAAAAACCCAATGTCGGTTATGTGATTTTTTAGCAAGGAAGTTGTAAATGTTGGTTGCCATAACAGTTCATGGCAATGTTTAGAAATTGATCATAATTGGAACAATGTCGAAAAAGGAACCCACAAAAGAATCATTTCCAATATCTCCATTGGCAATAAACTCGAGATGGGAAGATCCATTTGTAGGTATATAAAAAAACAATGAAAAACAAATCATTATCAATAAAATCATAAAAAAATGTAAAGATTTTTTTAATACTTTTTATAGATGCAGTTGAACTTCATTTATTGGCATTAATCCACATTTACCTGAAAGAAAAAAGTGATCTACCAATTGCATTGTTGAGGTCATTGACATGTCCTTTATTAGTCTAACATCCAAAAATTGGATGTGCAAGAGGGGCCTCACCAATTGGTTTAGCACATGTCTCTTGACTCCTCACTTCACGACACAAATCTCTCAAATCATATTCATAACTTTATACTTTTTTAATATGTTTCGATTGTGAATTTAGTTCTTTTGATGCAAGCTCATTTGAATTCGATGTCGTTTGTATATTTCGTCGCAATTAAGAAAAAAATGATCAGAAATATATGACTATAAAATCCAAACAGTTGTTACATAATACAACATAATGCAATAAAACGAATTAATATGGAAACAAAATATGTGTCATTAATATAATATATTTGTAAAAAATGATGAACAACAATTTAAATTGTCGAATTAATTGATATGTATTCTCTTTGTCTAACGTCCAATAATGGATTGTTAAATGAGAGGCCTCACCAATTCATTTATTAGAAGCACATAAATTTCAAAATTTCTTAGATTAAATAAATTCAAAAGGAAGAAGAAACCATTCTTTTATAAATTTGAGTCCTACATCCAATTTTGTTTGTGTTTTAGCACATATCCTTCATTTACTGGGATTAGGCCAGATCTACATGAAATAAAATCTGGTTTATCAATTGCATTTTTTTCTCACGGTTATAATTGTTGAGGTCATTGACATGTCCTTTATCAGTCTAACATCCAAAATTGGATGTGCAAAAGAGGCCTTAGCAATTGGTATCACATGTCTCTTGACTATTGACATCATGACACATCTCTCTCAAATAATACTCATAAATTTATAATTTATGAATACACAACTATTGTGAATTTAGTTCTTGTGATAAAAATAAAAAAATATTCGTATTCATAAATTGCAAATTTGAAAAATTGAATTGTCAAGCCTTAACCATATATATATTAGCATGTAGTCTTAATATAACATGGAAAAATCACCAAACATGAATATAAAAAATGTTTTAGTTTATAAATTTAACATTTTCCTAATACATATGCCTAAATCAATATTTGTACATAATATCTTGATAAAAAAAATACACCTACAAAAACATTACCTCATATAAATAAGTAAGTGAATATATATATAATTAATTTGTTGTCTTGCATTTCTAATTTGGTCAATAAGTTCTTCATGTTGAGCTAAGGATTTTCAAGCTCTCTCTAACTCTTGTCTTGTTCTGGCTATATTTAGTACTAAATTGATTAGTTGCAAAGATATGAAATTTTGAGTCCCAAAACCGATGGGAAAATTTGGTTGGATTTGTTGCGGTAGTGTCATGTTTCTTTCAAATTCTAAAATCTGATGTGTATGAACAATAATGTTTATCAGTTTACATAGTGTTTCGTAGTTTAACTCTTTACTATAATATTAATTCAAAGTTCAATACACACACACCACATATAGAGAGAGAGAGGGAGAGAGAAAGAGACTAAATAACATAGATTTATTTGATATATATATATAAAATAAAGTTTGAAACTATTTGTAAATAGTTTGAATAGATATAAATGCATTCATTTAAAAAACCGACGAGATATAATTTTGGATGGGCATTTTAACAAGCATGAATAAACTAATAGAAATGTATATCCATTGCATTATTTATTTGTTTGTTTAATTGAATTGAGTAAATAAATATATAATACACTCAATTCCACATTACTTTAGTAATGTAAATGTATTATTTTTAATAATAAACAATAGATTTCATAAGTTTATTGAGAATTGATTGATTTGCCGAGCCAAATATATTTAAGCTTAAAGTGGTCGATTGCTTTATTCGTAAGGAAAATTTTTAACAGAGGTTAATGTTATTGTTAACCGACTTTTAATACCTTACTTTTGTTCAATTTAACAATAGTTAATCCTCTTGTTCATGCATTTTGAATCGTTTTGAAAGTTGGGGTTTACAGTTGTTATTCTACACTTCTTATTCGCTGATGTGAAAGTTATGGATTACACTTACTATGAGGGTTTTACCAACATCTTTCTATTAGGATTTAACCAAAATATAATGTATAAATACTATTAGGGTTTAACCAACATTTAGAAATGTGGTGAATAATTCCATTAATGTAAGGAAGCAAATCTAGAATTTGTGAAGGTGAAGTGGGTTGGGGTGTTTTGGATATTGAACAAAGGGTTGAGAAAATGAGGGTTCATTCATTTTGAATTGTTTTGAAGTTAGGGTTTACACTTGTTATTTGCTAATGTAAAATTTAGGGTTTACACTTCCTATTTTTTTTTCCGGATTTGTTTAAGTACATTCTTTGTTTGTTTACATTATAATTGTATAGTATTACTATCAGATTCTAAAGTTTGGTCGTGAATTGGTTTTAACCATAACCTTTTGGAAATATGATATATACATACTATTACGGTTTAACCAACATCTTAGAAATGTGGTGAATAATTCCATGAATGTAAGGAAGCAAATTTAGAATTTGCAAAGGTGAAGTGGGTTGGGGTGTTTTGGACATTGAAAAGAGGGTTGAGAAAATGAGGATTCATGCATTTTAAATTGTTTTGAAAGTTAGGGTTTACACTTGTTATTCGCTAATGTTAAAGTTAGGGTTTACACTTCCTATTTTTTTCGTATTTGTTTAAGTACATTCTTTGTTTGTTTACATTATAGTTGTATTGTATTACTATCATATTTTAAAGTTCGATTGTGGATTGGTTTTAACCATAACCTGTTGGAAATATGATGTATACATACTATTAGGGTTTAACCAACATCTTATAAATGTGGTGAATAATTCCATGAATGTAAGGAGGCAAATTTAGAATTTGCAAAGGTGAAGTGGGCTGGGGTGTTTTGGACATTGAACAAAGGGTTGAGAAAACGAGGGTTCATGCATTTGTTTCTAATGTGAAAGTTAGGGTTTACACTTACTAATTTTTTTCCATATTTGTTTAAGTACAGTCTTTAGAACGACATGCCTTTGCTGGGTTAATGAAAATAGGGCGTCTCTGTCGAACATCAACCCTGCGATGTTTCCAAACCTTGTCTACTAACCGTCGATGAGTACATTTTTTTATAAGATATATAATGGAAGTGAGCAATGACAACGTGTACATATAGAACTGAGTTATATTTAAATCTATATCTTTTAATTTTAACTTATTTTACAAGTATGTGTGTGTGTGTATGCGTGTGTGTGTGTGTGTGTGTATGTGTGTGTGTGTGTGTATGTGTGTGTGTGTGTGTGTCTGTATGTGTGTGTATTATTAGAATTAGTTGTAACAATATAAATATGTTTTTAAATAAATTTGTACTCCAACTACTTCCAATTTTGTTTCCACCATTCCATATAATATACAATAAACATTTACTATAATAAATATAAATTATTATTTTTTTAAATATTTGTTTAAAACAATTTGAGCTTATGTGTACAATGATAAATATTTCTCTAACCTCGTGTATGTATTTATCTAATGATAAATAACTTTTCCAAATTGATGTCTTGTAGTGTAAGACAAATCTAGAATTCCCATATTAATGTTTTTCCTTTAGTATGTGCTTAAAGCTACGCCTACCAGCATATTCAGACACATTAATAAATTTAATGTGGTTGTTGCTAGTATAATCACTAACACGATATCAAATGGCACATATGGAGTCTAAGATGGGATAGGGAAGGGAATACACCAAAGGAGATACAAGTTAGAGGTTGCATGGTCAAAATCAAGCTCACTATGTGGGGATAAGTTTAAAAAAAATATACCTTCAAGAGTCAATAAACCAAATGGATACTTGTCGCAGATACACAAACTCTTGAAATCTTTTATCTTTTTACAACTAATTTGGCAAGAGACATGGGACAAATTATGTAAGACAAATCTAGAATTTTCATATTATAATCACTTACAGGATATCGAATGGCACATATGGAGTCTAATATGGGATAGGGAAGGTCATAAACCAATGGTGATATAAGTTACAGGTTGCATGGTCAAAATCAATCCCACTATGTGGGGATAAGTTTAAAAAAAATCCCTTAAAGAGTAATAAACCAAATGGATGCTTATCACAGATAGACAAACACTTGAAATTGTTTGTCTCTTTACAACTAATTTGCCTAGATACATGGGACAAATTATTCTTTATTTTATGTATTAAGTCCAGTTCAAGTTGGAACATAGTGTATGCTTATGAAGATAGACAAACTCTTTAAATTGTTTATCTCTTCACGCCTAATTTGGCTAGAGACACGGGTCAAATCATTCTTTATTTTTAATTTATTTTACAATTAATATATATATACTCTTAAAATTAGTTGTAAAAGAGTAATTTGAAATAATATAATATATATATAAATTTGCACTCCAACTACTTCCAATTTTGTTTCCACCATTCCCTATAATATATAATAAACATTTATTATAATAAATATAAATGATTAATTTATTATATAGTTTTTTTAAAACCAATTTGAGTTTATGTGTTCAATGATAAATATTTCTCTAACGTGGTGTATATATTTCTCAAAGGATAAATTAATTTTCCAAATTGATATCTTCTAGTGTAATACAAATCTAGAATTTGCATATTATAATCACTAACGTGATATCTAATGGCACGTATGGAGTCTAACATGGGATAGGGAAGTGCATAAACCAAAGGAGATATAAGTTATAGGTTGCATAGTCAAAATCAATCCCACTATGTGGGGATAAGTTAAAAATATATATATACCTTTAAGAGTTAATAAACCAATTGGATGCTTATCACATGTAGAAAAACTCTTGAAATTGTTTATCTCTTTACAACTAATTTGGAAAGAGACATGAGACAAATTATTCTTTGAGATATAATTTAGAGGTTGCATGGTCAAAATCAAGCCCACTACGTAAGTATAAGTTTAAAAACAAATCCCTTCAAGAGTCAATAAACCAAATGGATGATTATCACACATAGACAAACTCTTGAAATTGTTTATCTCTTTACAACTAATTTGGAAAGAGACATGGAACACATTATTCTTTATTTGATGTATTGAGTGTAGTTCAAGTTGGAACATAGTGGATGCTTATCAAAGATAGATAAACTCTTGAAATTGCTTATATCTTTACAACTAATTTGGTTAGAGACATCGGACAAATTATTCTTTATTTTATGTATTAAGTCTAGTAACAAATTATTTATTAACAAATGATTTCTTAATATGAATATGATATTAAACATTCACCATGCCATATAATATATAATAAATAATAAATATTTATTGTAGAAACTAAAAATTGTAAAAAAAAATCATTGACTTATTATACCTAGAGTTCAAAACAATCATTTTTAAGTGTTTACATAGTTCATGCATTTTGACTTGTTGTGATAGTCAACTAATCACAAAAAATTCAATGTTGTTTTATTTAAATTGATGTCTTCTACTCTAAGAAAAATCTAGAATTTGAAAATTATAACCACTAAGAGCATATCCAATGGCACATATGGAGTCTAAGATGGGATAGGGAAGGGCATAAACCAAAGGAGATATAAGTTAGAGGCTGCATGGTCAAAATCAAGGCCACTATGTGGGAACAAGTTTTAAAAAAAATTACCTTTAAGAGACAATAAACCAAAAGGATGTTTATCACACTTAGACAAACTCTTGAATTGTTTATCTCTTTAGAACTAATCTGGAAAGAGATATGAGACTAATTATGTAATACAAATCTAGAATTTGCATATTATAATCACTTACAATATATCTAATAGCGCATATGGACTCTAAGATGGAATAGGGAAGGGCATAAACCAAAGGAGATATAATTTCGAGGTTGCATGGTCAAAATCAATCCCACTGTGGGGATAAGTTTTAAAAAATCACTTCAAGAGTCAATAAACCAAATGGATGCTTATCACACATAGACAAACTCTTGAAATTATTTATCTCTTTACAACTAAATTGGCAAGAGACATGGAACAAATTAATATTTATTTGATGTATTAAGTCTAGTAACAAATGATNTGAAACTTTGTTAAGTATAATAAACATTCACCATTATATATATATATATATATATATATATATATATATTAAAATGCACACACACACACACACACACACATATATAGTTGTTTTAAAACCAATTTGAGCTTATGTGTACAATGATAAATATTTCTATAACCTTGTGTATCTATTTCTCTAATGATAAATAACTTTTTCAAAGTGGTGTCTTCTAGTGTAATACAAATCTAGAATTTGCATATTATAATCACTAACACAATATCTAATGGCACATATGGAGTCTAAGACGAGATAGGGAATGGCATAAACCAAAGGAGATATAAGTTAGCGGTTTCATGGTCAAAATCAAGCTCACTATGTGGGGATAAGTTAAAAACAAAAAATCACTTCAATAGTTAATAAACCAAGTGGATGCATATCACACATAGACAAACTCTTGAAATTGTTTATCTCTTTACAACTAATTTGGCAAGAGACATGAGACAAATTATTCTTTATTTTATGTATTAAGTCTAGTTCAAGTTGGAACATAGTGGATGCTTATCAAAGATACACAAACTCTTGAAATTTTTTATCTCTTTACAACTAATTTGGCTAGACACGTGGGACAAATTATTATTTATTTTATGTTTTAAGTCTAGTAACAAATTATTTCTTAACAAATGATTTCATAATATGAATTTGAAACTTTATTAAGTATAATAAACATTCACCATTCTATATAATATATAATAAATAATAAACATTTATTATAGAAATTAAAAAATGTTAAAAAAAAATAATTGACTTATTATACCTAGAGTTTAAAACAATCATTTTTAAGTGTTTACATAATTCATGCATTGATGTCTTCTAGTGTAATATAAATATAGAATTTGCAAATTATAATCACTCACATGATATCCAATGTCCCATATGGAGTCTAATATGGGATAGGGAAGGGCATAAACCAAAAGAGATATAAGTTAGAGGTTGTATGGTCAAAATCAAGCCCGCTATGTGGGAACACGTTTAAAAAAAATACACCTTCAAGAGTCAATAAACCAAATAGATGCTTATCACATATAGACAAACTCTTGAAATTGTTTATCTCTTTACAACTAATTTGGAAAGAGACATGGGAAAAATTATGTAAGAAAAATCTAAATTTTGCATATTATAATCACTTACAAGATATATAATGGAACATATAATGTCTAAGATAGGATAGGGAAGGGCATAAACCAAATGAGATATAAGTTAGAGGTTGCATGGTCAAAATAAAGCCTGCTATGTGGGGATATGTTAAAAAAAAATCCTTCAAAAGTGATTAAACCAAATTGATGCTTATCATAGATAGATTGATGTCTTCTAGTGTAAGACAAATCTAGAATTTGCATATTATAATAACTAACAAGATATCTAATGGCACATATAGAGTCTAAGATGGGATAGGGAAGGGAATAAACTAAAGCATATATAATTTAGAGGTTGCATGGGCAAAATCAAGCCCACTATGTGGGGATACGTTAAAAATATATATATCTTCATATCAACATTGAGGAAAGAACCAAACAAGAAGAGATCTTTTGGAAGCAGAAATCATGAATCAAATGGCTTCATGAACGCAACACCTCTTTCTTTCATCGCTCCACTATCCAGCATCGCATGCACAGTCGTATTACTCATTTAAAAAACAGTGAAGGCATCTGACTAGAAACCCACAAATACATTGAAATTGAGTTGGTTTCTTTCTACGAAGATCTCCTCATAGAAAATGAATAGGATATGTAGGATGCTATGCAACAAGTAACATCTCACATTCCCTCACTAGTCACGTCAGATCAAAATTCTATGCTCATGTGACCCACCACGCTTCAGGAAGTGGAGACAACCATTAGACAAATGAAGGAAGACAAAGTCCCTAGAAAAGATGGCTTCACTGTCAACTTCTTTCACTCTTGTTGGGACCTGATCAAACATGAAATATGGGAAATGGTGGAAGAATCTCGCAAAACCCAAAGGATTCTACCTGCCATCAATGCTACCTTTCTCACGCTCATTCCCAAATAAAACAAAGCTTCCACTCCCAGTAAGTATAGATCAATAGCTCTTTGCAATGTTCTTTATAAAATCATTACCAAAATCATTGCCATCGCCTCAAGCCCCTTTTTGCCTCTCTAGAACAAACATGTTATGTTAAAGGATGCCAAATACTTGATGGAATCATTCTATCCCATGAAGTCATTCATTCCCTCAATATCTCCAAAATACCCCGCATGTTACTCAAACTCAACCTTTCTAAGGCCTTTGAAAAACTTAACTGGACCTTCATAGAAAAAACCCTGCTGCCCTTTGGATTCGATCAATCCTGGTTTCGTTGGATCCTCCGTCTCATATCCACTTATTTATTCTCTATTCTCATCAATGGCACCCCTTCAAAAACTTTCAATCCTTCTTGTGGCATAAGACAGGGAGACCCACTCCCCCCCTTCATTTTCATCCTCGTGAGTGAAGGCCTGGGAAGAGTGCTCACTCACGCAACATACCAAGGAACTCTCAAAGGTTTCTCACTCCACGAGCACACCCCCATCACACATCAAAAATTTGTGGATGAAAACCTGTTAATGGGACATCCATCAGTTCACGAGGCCAGATATTTCAACAACATACTCTCTACTTTTTCCAAATCTTTCAACATGACCATCAACCTTGAAAAATCAGAAATATTTTTCTTCAATACATCCTTACCTTCCCATAGAAACATCTCTAGAATTCTGGGCTTTAAAGCAGCCAACCTCCCTTCGAAATACCTTGGGGCACCTCTCATTGATTCTGCACTCAAGCACTCCTCCTGGAAGGAAATTCTCCCCAAACTGGAACTCCGTCTCTCTTAGTGGTCTCTATGCACTGTCAACCTTGATGGACGTCTTGTTCACATCAAATTTGTCCTACAAGCCATGCCTCTCTACTTATTTTATGTCCTAGCTTCCCCAAAATGGGTCCTTAAATCCCTCAGATCGTTGTAGTGTACTTTTCTCTGGAAAGGGGACAAAAATGTGCACCATTGGGCCCTAGTCAAATGGGATATAGTATGTCATACCAAAGTGAATGACGGTCTTGGCCTTCGGGATCCAATGGGAAGCAATGAAATTTTGAGTGCTAAAATATGGTGGAACTCGATCACCAAAAATCACAGCCAATGGGCACAACTTTGGAATAAAAACTATGTTGCTGACTGGACACCTCAACATCTCATTAGGTATTCTCAAAATATCAAAGGATCACTTATCTGGAATGTAGCTAACTCTCAAAGACCAATAATCTAGTAGCATAGATTCTAGGAAATCCATGATGGCTCCTCAACCAACTCCCCCCCCCCTGGATACCACCCTCAGTATCCACACCTCGCATGATGTTGTCCTGATCCTGTCTCATGATAAAGTCCACTTTTTTTGGCATGCAAATGAGCATGTGGATTTTCAGGAATGTGTCACTCAGGATAATTGGCATCCACTGCAAAACTAGGCTTACACAGAAGCATTGTGGGAGGAACTACATCAACGATGCATAAGAATCAGACAAGGAAATTATATTCTCAAATGCGGTTATAAGCCTAAAGGTATGTTTTCTATAAAAGAATCCCACAAAATCCTCAATGGCTCCAATGAAGAGTCTCATCCCTGCTGGATCAAAAAATGGGGAACAAAAACCTATCCCAAAGTCAAGAATTTTCTCTGGCTCGTGACACATAAGGGCATTCTTACCTGGGATAATCTACTCAAGATATGCTTCATTGGGCCCTCACAATGCTCATTTTGCAAAGAAAAAGAGGAAACTTTGGATCACCTCTTCGACCAATGCTCCTTCTCCAATCAAATCTGGAACCAGATCGCTATCATCTGCAAGAGAACTGATCGTTGCCATGACAACATTACAGAAACCATCAAAGGTTTGCATAACCATCCCTACCAAAACCCTCTTCTCAACAGAATCTGGCAGCTCATACCAAGATTTCTCATCTGGAGCATCTGGAAAGAGCACAATCTCAGGATATTTAAGGTAGAGCCAATCCAGTGGAAATTATCTGGATTCAATGTCAACAGTACATCAAGGATACCATAATGCTCATCATATGGCAGGAGAAATATGTACATGCCAACCCCCTAGAAAAATACATCCTAAAAGAATGGTTCACTCACACCCCTCTAGCCCTCATCACTCCAAACTCTCGCCCCCTTCATCCCTCCACTACCCCCACCAGGAAAACCACGCTCCAACGATTTCTCAAACTCAACTTCGACGGGGCCTCTAAAGGAAATCTCAGTCAAGTAGGGTTCAGAGGCATTTTGAGATTTGATTCAGGCTAGATTCTTTGAATCTATTACGACAAATTAGGAATTGAAAGAAACAACACATCCGAGCTAAATGATCTTCTGCAAGGAATCCCCATTTCCTTCACTCATTCTTTCTTTCCACTTAAAGTTGAGGGAGATTGAGAGTTAATTCTAAACATGGCCATCAAGCTTCAACATGGATCTAGGAGCACTAAATTTTCTTCAAGCTGGAGACTGGACCAAGACCTTCAACAACTAGAAATCCTCCTATCTCAACCGTCTGCTATCAATTTTCAGCATGTTCAAAGAGAATCCAACTCCCTTGCTAACAAAATTGCCAATTGGGGAGTTCTCTCAATGCATTTTCTGCAGCAAAGCTCCCTGAAAGAGATTCCAAATTCAAACTTTAGGTGTGAATGCACCCTTATTGCTGCAAAGGATCTCACCCCGGCTGCGGGTGCTAACACGATCATCACCGCTCTGGGTCCAGTGACGAGGCACACAAATCTGCCTCGTCGTCACCTGTATGATGTCATCACTCTGTCCTCCTGGAGCAGAACGCCCTCCTCCTCATGGTTGTGTCCCTTAACTCCTCAGCTGCATGTTTCTCCCCTATAGAAGATGGAGAGTGCATCGACGTCATTTCTTAGCTATCCAACCTTAATGCACATAGATTTATGTGTTGCCGCGCTAAACTCCTAAGGAAGACAACATTCTATCACCTTGCTTCTTTCTCCCGTGCAGTTCCCCTAGCGAAGCTCTCTGCGACTTTTCTGATTTCTGCTCCTTTGTTTAATTTTTGGGCCATGTCGCGATGACAGAGAGGAACTCCACGCTGCGGACGAGATGGGAGAGGATCTCATACTCAACACCCCACTCCTTTCAATTCCAAGGCTATCATTGAGGGTTATGACCTTGAAATTTTGGACTCCCTTCGCCTCATCATCAATGACTGGGAAGATGAGCTTACTGTCTCCCTCTGAGCAGTCGGTCAGACCACAAAACGTAGAAGAAACTATTGGGTTGTTAAGAATATCTTGCTCCTTCTTCTTCTCCACTCCTCCACCCATCCACTCCCCGACGCCTCCGCTTTCTGTGTCGACCTAAGGTCGAACAGTAACTACACGGTTTCAATTACACCTAAGGTCGAATAGTGACTACACGGTTTCAATTACCTATGCCATAATTACAGTTGAGTACAATGGTACAGTAGTATGCTTGTTAGTAATACAATGAGTAAGCTTACCGTTGTTATCTTCCTTACGTCACACTAATACTTTATAGCTACAACGCATATATAAATATGGTGGTTCGTAATAAGTGGGGATATTAATATAGATATAGAAAGTGTGTTAAATGCGAGTAAAGCAATAAAAATGTTTATTTGTGTTTGCCTTTAAGTTTTGCTATTATTGGAACATTAAAAAATACTACCTAATGTAAATGTTTTTATGTACAAATCACTAAAATGAAAACCTATTTAAAAATTATCATATTCTCTAAATCATAATTTATTAAAAATTAAAGACAATTAAAAAATAAATTTAAAAATTTAAAGACACAATTTAAAACTCTCACATCATAACCCTAATATCTTGGTGGACAAATGAATCATTGGTTGCACATTTTTGACAATAAATTAACGGATTTCTTTTCATTTACTTAAAATACTAAATGCTATCACTGAGCATCATCCAAATGTAGAGGATCCATCAATTTTTTCTAATTAATCGAACCCTATTATCTCTCTTGTCTACACACTTAATACAAATTATTGCTTATTTTATTTATTAAGTCTAGTAACAAATGATTTATTAATATGAATATGAAATTTTTTAAGAATAATAAGCATTCATCATTATATATATATAGTTGTTTTAAAGCCAATTTGAGCTTATGTGTACGATGATAAATATTGAACTCTAACCTTGTGTATCTATTTCTCTAATGATAAATACTATTTTTCAAAGTGGTGTCTTCGAGTGTAATACAGATCTAGAATTTGCATATTATAATAACTAACACGATATCTAATGGCACATATGGAGTCTAAGATGGGATAGGGAAGAGCATAAACCAAAGGAGATATAAGTTAGAGGTTGCATGGTCAAAATCACTTCAAGAGTCAATAAACCAAATGGAAGCTTATCACAGATAGACAAACTCTTGAAATTGTTTATCTCTTTACAACTAATTTGGCAAGAGACACGAGACAAATTATTCTTTATTTTATGTATTAAGTATAGTTCAAGTTGGAACATAGTGGATGCTTATCAAAGATACACAAACTCTTGAAATTGTTTATCTCTTTACAACTAATTTGGCTAGAGACACGGGACAAATTATTCTTTATTTTATGTATTAAGTCTAGTAACAAATTATTTCTTAACTAATAATTTCTTAATATGAATATGAAACTTTCTCAAGTATAATAAACATTCACCGTTCCATATAATATATAATATATAATAAACATTTATTGTAGAAACTAAAAACTGTTAAAAAAATTAATTGACTTATTATACCTAGAGTTCAAAACAATCATTTTTAAGTGTTTACATAATTCATGCATTGATGTATTCTAGTGTAATATAAATCTAGAATTTGCATATTATAATCACTCACATAGGGAAGGGCATAAACCAAAGGAGATATAAGTTAGAGGTTGGATGGTCAAAATCAAGCCCACTATGTGGGAATAAGTTTAAAAAAAATATACCTTCAAGAGTCAATAAACCAAATGGATGCTTATCAAATATAGATAAACTCTTGAAATTGTTTATTTCTTTACAACTAATTTGGCAAGAGACATGGGAAAGCCAAATCTAAAATTTGCATATTATAATCACTTACAGGATATCTAATGGCACATATGAATTCTAAGATACGATAGGGAAGGGAATAACCAAAGGAGATATAAGTTAGAGGTTGCATGGTCAAAATCAAGCTCACTCTGTGGGGATAAGTTAAAAAAAATCCCTTCAAGAGTCATTAAACCAAATAGATGCTTTTTAGAGATAGAATGATGTCTTCTAGTGTAGGACAAATCTAGAATTTGCATATTATAATCACTAACAAGATATCTAATGGTACATATGGAGTCTAAGATGAGATAGGGAAAGTAATAAACCGAAGGAGATATAAGTTAGAGGTTGGATAGTCAAAATCAAACCCACTATGTAGGGATAAGTTAAAAGAATCTCTTCAAAAGTCAATAAACCAAATGGATGCTTAACATTGTACAAAAATCTCTTTTGCTATATTTTTTATATAAATAAAATATAAAAGGGATTTGTTTTAGTGATGTAAAAGGTGAAAACAATTCTAACATAATGTCTCTTATGACCATATTTTAATAAAGATTTAAACTGGAAAGAGTGGTTCTAAAGAATTTTGAAAGAAAATTTAAAGCTAGAAATATGGTGGATTAGAAAAGAGGATTTGTTTGAAACTAATATTTTCTTTTTGAATAATTTTTAGACAATTTAAAGTATTTTTTATTATGAATTATACATATTTTATTTCTGAATAATTTTTAGACAATTTAAAGTATTTTTTATTATGAATTATACATATTTTATTTCTGAATAATATTTAGACAATTTAAAGTATTTTTTTATTATGAATTATGCATATTACTATTTTTGGCCATAAGAAAAATCAACACTATAATTGGAACATTAAAAATACTACCTAATGTAAATGTTTTCATGTACACATAACTAAAATGAAAACCTATTTAAAAATTATGCCATTCTCTAAACCTAAATCATAAAATTAAAAATTAAAGACAATTAAAAAATAAATTTAATTATTAAAGATACAATTTAAACTCACATCATAATCATAATATCTTGATGGACAAATGAATCATTGGTTGCATATTTTTTAACCATAAATAAATTGTTTCTTTTCATTTCTTAAAATACTAAATTCTATCACAACATCATCCAAATGTAGAGGAGCCATTGATTTTTTCTAATTAATCGAGCCGTCTTATCTCTCGTGTCTACATAGACACATAGAGATGCCTTTTTTATGTTCTAGGCGAGGACCTTCTGAGAGTTGTTGACCATTCTAGGGTTAGTGGGAGAATCCCTACTATTTTCAATTCTACCTTTCTTGCCCTTATCCCTAAGATTGATCAGCCTTTATCCTTTGAGGATTTCAGACCTGTTTCTGTTTGTAATTTTGTTTACAAAATTATTGGTAAACTTATATCTGTTAGAATCAAATATGTGCTCAATAGATGCATTTCCGGTGAACAATTTGGGTTACTGCCAGGCAGGCAGATCCATGATGTTGTTGGTGTCATCTAGGAAGGTATGCATACCATGCATAGCAAATGTATTAAGGCTGTTATGCTAAAAATTGATCTTTCCAAAGCATATGATCGGGTAAGTTGGACCTATCTCAGAGTCATTCTTTCCAAATTGGGGTTTGCTGGGAATTTTATTACCTGGGTTATGAGCAGTCTCTCCTCTGTTTCCTTTTCCTTACTCATTAATGGTGTTGCAACTTCTTTCTTCAAATATGGCATAGGACTAAGACAATTAGGTTGCCCTTTGGCACCTTTACTGTTCCTTATTGTGGTTGAAGGGTTAGGAAGGGCCCTTATTTATGCTAGAGACAGTGGGACCTATCATGGTCTATCTTTTGGAAATAATATTGTACTAACTCATGTACTTTTTGTGGACGATGTTCTTATGATCAATGATGGATCCGAACAATCTTTATCTACTTTATATGAGATCCTTATGATCTTCTGTAAGGCATCTGGAATGAAGGTTAATAATGATAAATCCTCTTTATATTTTTCTTGCCTGGAAGACACAGAGGTTATTACATTACAGAATACATTTCATTTCCTGTTTTTAGAGTTGGAAATGGTATGAAGTATTTGGGTTTTTTTCTCAAACCTTGTAGATACCTTTTAAAGGATTGGGACTGGCTGATCATTAAGGTGGAAAAGAGGATAAGCAATTGGTGCTTACGTTGGTTATCTAAGGGAGGTAAGTTGATACTGATTAAATCAGTATTAGAGACCATTCCGGTCTTTTGGATGCACTTTTGGATTCCTATGGGGGTAATTGAGAAAATTAGAAAGATCTGTTTTAAATTCCTTTGGTCTGGTAATAAGAAGTCCTTTGGTATGCCCTGCATATCCTGGAAGATTTTGGCTAATCCTAAATCTTTGGGTGGCTGGGGATTGAAAGTTCCTGTTGTTTTTGCTAAGGCCCTTGCAGCAAAAAATGTCTGGAACATTATTAATGGTTCAAGTCTTTGGGTCTCCATTGCTGTGCAGAAATACATCTACCCATTGAACATTTTGGAATGGATTAGAACACCTGTTAAAAAGAAAAAATGCATTTCAATTTGCTGGAAAGCCGTTCTCTGGGCTTTTGATATTGTTGGAAATTTCTTGGTTTGGTAAATTGGAAATGGGAATATGGTTCGTATTGGTGTTGATCCGTGGATAGGTTGTAAATGGAGGCATTCTTTACCCCCATCCATGATTGAAAAGTTGCATTTGGCAGGTTTCTTTGTTTTATCTAATATTGGTATTCCTGGGTTAACAGATTTATTGGCTCAGCAATGGTCTAATGCGGATTTTATAGGTTTTTCTAACCCTCTGGAGATTGACTTGTGGAATGGTTATCTAACCATATTAAAATCTAGTCATGCAAGGCTTTCAAGTGAGGATGATACTTTGGTTTGGAACTTATCCAAGTCTGGTAAGTATAGGCCTAAAGAAGGTTATGCCCAGCTTATGCACAGGGAGCTGGATAAGATATGGTGGTGGAACCTAGTTTGGAAATTGAATTGCCCACTCAAAGCTAAAATCTTCAATTGGTTTATATTTTCTGGTAAGGCATTGACTTGGGATGTACTTCTTTTGAAAGGGAGAGAAGGTCCTGGTAGGTGTTACTTATGTAAGCAGGACTATGATTCCAATTTTCATATTGGTGTGGAATGCCCTTTTACACAGTCTGTGTGGCTACTTATTGCTGATACATTAAAACTCAATAACCTTTGGAGTGGTGCTTCTGTGTCAGAATGTTTTAAACATTGGTGCTTAAACATGGAGGTTGCAGGATTTAAGTCACTGCCTATCTTAGTCTTATGGTTCATTTGGAAGGCTAGGAACAGGTCTTGTTTTAAGGATATTTTAGTGACACCAACTCAGGTATCCAGCTATAGTCTGGGTATGTTTAAGGCTTTGCCGCAGAAGAGTTCTGTGGTTTCTATTAGAAGTATCTCTGTGGAAGCTATTGATAAATCTTTTGCTTGGGGTTACTTTGATGGATCAGCAGCTGGGGAACCAAAACTGTGCGGCGCTGGAGGTATGTTGTTTTTATCTGATGTGCATTTTTTCTCCTTTAAGGTTGGATTAGGAATGGGTACTAATAATTTTGCAGAATTATGTGCCCTTAAGCTTCTTCTCTATCTGGAAAGGAGGAACTCAGTGGTTAAATTTCAGGTCTTCGGAGATTCCTAGTTAGCTATTAATTGGGCATCTGGTAAGTATCAATTAAGGAATTTAGAGCCAGCCTTGTTTCTACTGGATGTAAATCGACTTACTGATTCTTTCGAATCTGTTGTCTTCAAACATATCTATAGGGAAAGGAATTCTGCTGCAGATGCATTGGCAAATGCTGGAGGATGGATATTGGAAGGATACTGGTCAATTATGGAACATCGAAATGATGAAGTTGTGGAAACCTTTCAGGTTTTCTAAAGAGACAGTTTCTTCTTTGGTCCTTTGGGGGGTGCTGATAGTATGGTTTTAGCTGGTTCAGTTCTCTTTGTCCTTAATGGGGTATGTTTTTGAGAACATATTGTACTTTTGTAGTGCTTTTAGGCCTTTTTAAGGCTTATTTGCTTTATGGGTTATTTCTGAAAGACACCTTTGATATGGATCATATTGATGTTGTGACATTTGTCGTGCTATATGTAGACATGTTTTGGTTTTTGCTGGAAACAATGGTACTTTTTTTTGGGCAGTTTTTTTCCAGATGATGAAGATCATATGATTAGTCTATCATATCGAAATTTTGGCAATCAGTGTGCTAGTTGCAGACAAGTTTTTGGTTTCTGATGAAAACAGTGATACTGTTTTTCATGTTGATGTAGATCATTTTTGTTTCTGTTTATGGTTTATATCCTTAAACAATTATTATAGAGCTCTTCCCAGATTGTAATTATCAGCTTTATGTTGATATTTTTGAGATAATGGCTTTTAATTTTAAGTCATTCGCTGAATGTAAATAAATATATTTAGGATTTTTTTTCATTGAAAAAAAAAAGAGATACTTAATACAAATTATTCTTTATTTTATTTTTTAAGTCTAGTAACAAATGATTTATTAATATGAATATAAAACTTTTTTAATTAAATAAACATTCACAATTCAAAAATTCTAAATTAATAGGTTTAGGCCATTGCAAACTACGCTCTGAACACATTTATATTTTATAACTTAATGATAAACCCCTTTTAACTATATTATTAAGGTTCGTCATTAAAATAGGAAATCGAAACCTGCCATCGAGTGATCGACTGAGATATTACGAAACTCATTGAAAAAATCTCTTCAAGAGTCAATAAATAAGTAAAATGGATGCTTAACATTCTACAAAATATCTTTTGTTTTGTTTTTTATATAAGTAAAATTTAACAGGGATTTGTTTTAGTGATGTAAAAGATTCAAAATTCATATAACATAATGTTTTTTTATGACCATATTTTAATAAAGATTTAAACTGGAAAGAGTGTTGTTAAAGAATTTGAAAACAAATTTAAAGCTAGAAATATGGTGGATTAAAAAAGAGGATTTGTTTGAAACTAATGTTTTTTTTTAATATTTTTTAGACAATTTAAAGTATTCTTTATTACGAATTATACATATTTTATTCTAAATAATTCTTAGAGAAGTTAAAGTATTTTTTAAAGTATTTTATTCCATCTACTGTGTAAATACAGGACAGGAGCCGGTACTTGCTTACCGACCAAATCTCTTACGATCTTGCCACTATCATATCTGTTAAATGCGCTCAATGCTTGCTTTCCATTAAGACCGTAACTAAATGCAAAATCTATCATAATTCGATGTAGATTTCTCTTAAATGCGTTCAATGACAATACAGTAACCAAATGCAAATATTTCCAGAATTCGATGTAGATCGAATTAGATTTGTTCTGCCCACTCTGTCCTCGTTTTAATTTACTTTAAACCCTAGTCAACCTTAAGTCCAGGCTCCGAATGCTCCAAGATAGCCTTCGCACATGCATGAAGAAGAGGATCAACAGTCTCATCTCGCATTAATACGAAGTCAAGGTAACATAAACCCTAGTTTCACAAACATGGGTTTGAATGAGCCCGGAGTCCCAATGTACATCCTGAATTTTTCGTGTACTATTTTTGTCTAGTATCCATTAGCCGTCTTGCATTTTTAATAAATGGTTTCAAATTGGTTATGTGGTTAGAACTTAGAAGTATAGCGTCTAAAGAATAATTTTAATGTCTTATATATATATATATGAGTAAGCTACCGACGCGATGATTTTGCCCGGTGGCAATCGTGGCACCAGCACTCCGGCCACCGTTCAGGTTTTTTTTCTCCGTCACCGGCCTCCGTTCACACACCGTCGTGGCCTCCCCGTTCGTCTCTTTCCGTTTCCGTCAAGTTCATCTCCGTCTCCCTCCGTCCACGGCCGTCTGTTCATTTAATTCTCCACCAACCTGACAATCTCAAATTCAAACCTCTCGATCCCGCGCGAAGATCTCCTCTGCCTCTTCTCACCATCGAAGAACTTGTCAGGATGCTCTGAGTTAGAAGAGCTGCCAGGTATGAAAACATTGGTAACTTTGGAGGTGTTGAGCACAGACGGATGTGTGAAGCTGAAGAGCATACGGGGTGGCGCAGCTGACAAAACTTCGACTGCTCAATGTCAGTGGGTGCTCTGAATTAGAAGAGCTACCAAGTATGGAATCATTGACATCTTTGGAGGAGTTGAGGGCAGACGGATGTGTGAAGCTGACGGATGCATCAAACTCAGCAACACGCTCAAACTTTTCAGTATCAAGACCTATATCGTCTGTAGTTCCAGGTTCTATACCAGGCACAAGTTCAGCAAGACAAAAATCCAACTCAGGACCACTCTCTAGGAATGGAGAATCTGTTAAGAAGACGTCTGGTCCTCTTTCTGGAAGGGTCCCCATTGCTGCCCGACAAAATTATGGGCCCCTTCCCCCCTCACTCCCTGCAACTGGGCTCATTACTTCTGGTCCGATTTCTTCAGGTCCTCTCAATTCTTCTGGAGTACCTAGAAAAGTATCTAGGCCTTTGGATTCATCTGCATCCGGTAAGCTGCACAGTGTATCAGTCTGTCACCAATCTCAGCCATGATCAAGCTTATTCCTTCAAGAGAAACTTCCCTAAAGTGATCCTTTGGACTGTTGAGTTTGAGCGTGTTGTTTACATTGCATTACTAACCTGCAGGGATTCTTTTAATGGGAGGAGTTGTTTTATGTGGCTATCTGCTCGCTCTATTTCAACAAGGAGTTGTAACTGCTGTTTTTTCATGAAGGGTAATTTCAATTTTTGTGTGTTACATTGTTCTTTGTTTTTTGTAGATCATGACAATCTACTTTGATTGTGGCCTGTCATAGCCCCAATATAATACAAGCAACATTTGCAGCTTCTTTGATGAAGAAGAGGAAATAAATATTAATGGTAGAAAAGCAGTTCCTTAAGGTTACAATTTCCACTACAAAACTTGTGTCTTAGGTACTTGCATAGGTCTTTCAAATCTCATTGTTTGCATATCGATGCCAGGGAATTCAAGATAAATCGGGAAAGTCGAAAAATTTGCCTGGTCTTGCTAAAGGATCAGAGAGATCCTCATTTATCCCCATCAACGGAGAAGAAGAAATCCTAGATGGTGGCTAGGTTTTCTTTGGGAAGTTCTTTGTAGACATTTTGAAGTCTATTGCTGAGATCATTGGAGGTCTGTTTTCCTATATTAGGTGGATTTAGAAAAAAATCTCCTTACAAGAAAGGAAATTTATGGCCACTTCGGGATAGCCTTATTCCAGATGATGATGATGATATTGAACCCCAACTAACACCAAGAAAAAAGAAAACAGTGACATTCAGGGAGCCAGAAAGCGATGCACCCATCTCTCCTCCTTCCTCATCTGGTTTACATAATGGTGATTATGGGCCCGCAAGAGAGCATATGAGTATGTTTATTTCTAATAGGTCTATCAATCAAAATCATGGATATTATCAGGATGAAGACAATCAAGACCATGTGCAGCCATTGAGACATCATTCATCTACTCCTGAAACATATTTTGAAAGGGATTATGATACAACTAATGAAGTTGTCTTCGGAGATGTACAAGAAACCACAGGCGTTTATAAACCAGTGGAGTTTAAGCCCGTCGACTATGGCGATCCTATGTATAATCATCACAATATCAGGTTCTGAATGGGGATGGGACAGTACTATGATTACTGATTTCATTGCATTAGGTCCTTCAGCTTACAAACTCATTCCTTCGGATAGTGCAATGTAGCCTTCGCCAGTAACTGATTTGCTCAAGTCATTTTCTTTTGGAATTCCAACCCTTTGAATGGCTGCAGTCACTTTCAGGGTTCGGGTAGTTCGCTAGTCTTATTTTCCCTCCTCTTACAGCTTCAATCAATGTTTGTGAATGCTTTATGTATAAAATGGATTGGATTCAGGTTATTGGGTGGGGATTTTTGGGGCTGTGTTGAAAGTTGAATGTTGAAGGGGTTATCCTGAAAATTGTTGAATGTTCAGGAGAAAGCAACTTTGAAAGAGGAGGCAATGTAACAGACATAAAGTACATATAATAATAAGAAGAATAATGATGTTCAGAGGGCACATGACTAAAAGTGCACACAATCTAACATGCTATTGTATTGACTCACTTATTCATTATCAATTATATATTTTTGTATCTGTATGGATTCTTTATGGTACCCTTCTTATGTTGGATGTTTCCTGTAATTGAACTAGTGTTCATTACAATGTCTTCAAAATATTTTTGTATCTGTATGGATTCTTTATGTTACCCTTCTTATGTTGGATGTTTCCTGTAACTGCACTAGTGTTCATTACAATGTCTTCAAAGGTGTTGCATTTATTTGTTACATTCTACATTGCCATTTCTCTTTTGTGCAGGAAATGCTTTTCTATTTTCCTGGGTTATTGGATGAACATATTTGGATACCTCTTTGGCCTGTTTTTATTGCAGGTAGATAGCTTTGTTAAAATTTATCCTGGGGTTGCTCATGGCTAGACTGTAAGATACGATGAGAATGATGAAGTTTCCCTAAAGAATGTTGAAGAGGCTCATGGCAATATTGTCTCCACAACATTTTTGTGTCTCACGATTCCAAAGTAATTGGTATTTGCTTCCATTGTGACAAACTTGTCCTTGCTATTAATGTATTTAAAATCAAGTCTTGGAGTTTTCAATTATGACTTTTGAGGTAGAAAGCCCTTGCATATCTAGATCTAAATTGAAGCAACCCAACCAGGCGGGGCAGAGTTCCATGTGAGGCAAAGTTCCAGTCGAGGCAAAGATCCATGCAGGGCAGAGTTCCAGATGGGGCAGAGTTCAATGCGGGGCAGACCAGGTGGGCATGGTTTCAAGCAAAGCAAAGTTCCAGCCGGGGCAAAGTTCCAGCCGGGGTAGAGTTCTAGGTGAGCATAGTTTCAGGCAAGGCAAAGTTCCAGCCGAGGTAGAGTTCCAGCCGGGGCACAGTTCCAGGTGGGGTAGAGTTCCATGCACAACAAAGTTCCAGCCGAGGCAGAGTTCCATCCGGGGCAGAGTTCAAGGTATCTTCCTATGTATAATACCTAGTAGATGGGTTCTGCAAGACAAATAGTTCCAGCCGGGAGTAGGCAGAATACAAGGTCTAAGAAATCCAAGAGCCGGTGGAGATTATGCAGAGATTTTGGTGACTGTGATTGCCACAGAAACATCAATTCGTCACTTGAATTGTTCCTAGAAGAGGAAAGAAGAACAACTGGTTCAAACATAGGAGAAGGAATGTACATTAAAATCATATATGATGAGTTTACAGCTGGCCAAGATTTCTTAGGTAGAAATTTACTATTCTCAGAGGGTCGAATTCTTCCTCCCCACTCTGCTCATTCTAGACAGCAACCATCTGGATATTGACATGGTTCGGGCTGAATCTAACACTTCTTGGTTAACTGAATCCTTCTCTAGAGACTCTGGTTGAAGAAGGGGCTCTATAAGCTCATGGTCATGGAAGTCAATCAGTGGGATCAAGACTACCTACATTGTTTTCTGGCATTTGTCAGGGAAGAGCATAGAGGCATGATCCAATAATATAATATTGGATAAGTCATGGGGGAGATTTCTATCTGATATAATGTCATGTTCATCAGTTTTGGGGCAACAAGCAGGAGTTTGACAGAGATGTGTACATTTTCACTTGATGAGAAGCTCTAAGATGTTCATAAGCTTTTTCAGATTTGTGAAATTGGCTAATATTAAATAATTTATTAGTTTCTCTTTCACATTGGGACTCGGTATATTGACTTCATGCGTATTATTTGTTAGACACTTTCAAGATTATTTGGATTGGCTTACATGTCACAATTATTGTTTTGTTTCCAGTCACAATGATTTTGCAAAAACAGATGCAGAAATAAGAATCTGTTGGTCAGCACCATGATCGTGGTTGTTATCGTAGAAAATTGCTATAGGGGAGGAGTTAATTTTGTGGTCATTTCCTATAAAATTCCCACTTTGCCTCGACTAGAGCTCTGCCTTGGCATGCATGCCCCTGCTGGAACTCTGCCCTCGGCTGGAACTATGCCCTGGCTGGGGCAGAGTTCCAATCGGGGAGGATTTCCAGCCGAGGCAGAGAATGGACACACCAACCCAGGAACCCTACATGCATCAACCTACTTGGTCCCAGACCAAGAATGCTAGGAGACAACTAAGGGCCCTAGGGTACCTTATAGGGTCTTACTCCACCCTAGTTAACTGAATATGGTACCATCCTACTTGAGAATGGGTCTCACATCTACACGAACTTTAACAGTTGTTAGCCCTAATGTTGTCACATATAGTGTACTTATAGATGGCCTTTGCAAAGAAGGCAAGTTCAACAATGCAAACATGCAAATTCAGGGGCAGGTTTCCGGTCGGGGGAAAGTTCCACCAAGGCAGAGTTCTAGTCAGAGCAAAGTTCCAAGGGGGCAAAGTTCCAGCTGTGGCAAAGTTCCTGCCAAGTCAAAGTTCCAACTGGGCAGAGTTCCAACCGGGGCAGAGTTCCAGCTAGGGCAGAGTTCCAGCCAGGGCAGAGTTCCAACAAGGGCAAGGTTCCAACAAGCGGGGCAGAGTTCCAGCAGGGTAGAGTTCCAGCCCGGGAAGAGATCCAACCGGGGCAGAGTTCTAGCCAGGGCAAAGTTCCAGTCAGGGCAGAGTTCCAACCAGGGCAAAGTTCTAGCCGGGGCAAAGTTCAAATTGGGGAGGAATTCCAGCCGGGGAAGAGAATGGACACATCAAACCAGGAACCCTACATGCATCAACCTGCTTGGTCCCAGACCAAGAATGCAAGGAAACAACTAGGGGCCCTAGGGTACCTTATAGGGTCTTACTCCACCCTAGTTAACTGAATATGGTACCATACTACTTGAGAATGGGTCTCGCATCTACACGAACTTTAACAGTTGTTAGCCCTAATGTTGTCACATATAGTGTACTTATATATGGCCTTTGCAAAGAAGCCAAGTTCAACAACTCAAACATGCAAGTTCAGGGGCAGGTTTTTAGTGGGGGCAAAGTTCCACCAGGGCATAGTTCTAGTTGGAGTAGAGTTCCAGCAGGGCAAAGTTCCAGCCGGGTGAAAGTTCCAGTAGTGCAGATCCAACCGGGCATAGTTCCAACCGAGGTAGAGTTCCAGCGAGGCCATAGTTCCAACAAGGGTAGGGTTCCAACAAGCGGGGCAGGGTTCCAGCCCGGGTAGAGTTCTAGCCTGTTTTATCCCATGCAATCCATACACACCTAGACAGCAACTTGGGAAGAAATGAAGCCTGTATGTAAGGGTCCCAAAGCAAAACTCGTGCCGACATTGATAAGCAAGTGGGCAAAGCTATTGTAAATCAACCCATGGGCTGAACATGGCTTCGTTAACCTGTCAATGGCTTACCTAAAACCACCGCATTGTGCTTATGGATTGAAAGGGGAAGATGATCTCGATTCATTTATCAGAAATGATCTTGGAGTTGTCGATATTCCATGAAAGATTTGTGTCCTAGGTTGGTCTTGCCATTGCCATTACTCTTTATGCTTTGCCTTTTCTTTTTAAAGGAAGTTAGGTAACGCCATGCTTTCTCCTTTGGTTCTTGTTTGAGAATGTTCTCAAGTCCATGAAAGATTTGTGTCCCAGGTTGGTCTTGCCATTGTTGGGCACATACTACTGTATTTCAATTAGTTTATTTAAATGTCATTAATCTAAACATAGATGATTGCTAGACACTTAGATGTTGATCTGGGGTGATCATAACTGAACTCAATTGCTATGCATTACTAAGCTCTCCTGAACAATGTTAAAGGGGAGAAATGTAGAACTGTGAAGAACCTGCAATGATTTGTGTTGAGAAAATGCACGAACTCCATATCCCGTGATTAGCTCATAGCCTATGACATTGATTTCCTTGAGATTTCCGATAGTATTAAGCCATCAAATATTGTTCCCAGCTAACAGGCAGAGGAGATAAGCCTGCAAGTTCAGAAACCAAAAAATAGTAAGTAGTAGCAGGAGGTAATTGGTACTAAGAACAAAATACTAACATATTGTATTAGTAAGAATCGTAATTATTATGGACATCACACAGATAACAACCGCAAGCTAAATGGTCATCAAGTTAAAAAAGTGACCAGAAGACATTGCACTAAAACTGTTGGTAGCAATGTTGGTAGCAATGTTTGTACCAGAGTGAAGGAGGATGCTATCATAGGGCACTTGAACCCCAAAACCAGAGTGATGAAGGAAGCAAGGCAAGATCACATCAATGCAGGGACTTGCTCTCCAAAGCCAAAAACCGGCTTTTAGATTTAAAAAACTCCAAAACTAAATTCTTTTAGGATGAGAGATTGACAAAACTAAATTTCATTAGGATATGAGACTGACAGAGCTAAATTCCATTAGGATATGAGATTGACAAGTTCTTGATGCCACAATTTTAGCAAAAGAGAGCCAGACCTAACCTTGCATCCTTAAAGCGGTTCCCAATCCATTTGGAGATAGCTGCTTCTCATGGGAATAAAGACCTCATTGCCACTAACACAAAGACCTCATCACCACAACAGCATTAGGGAAAATGTTTTTTGTTGGACATTTCATGGAAAAGTTTCATACCGTCCTCAAACTTGGCTTCTCTGCCAAGACCATCAACAATTACACTGCATGTGACAACATTAGGCCATACGATTTTGTTGGACATTTCAGACAAAATTCCATGCATTGTCGAACGTATTGAGCTAGTGAATATTTAGATATTTGGATTCCCAAGGAGGTAGAGTTCCAGCCAGGGGCAAGGTTCCAGTCAGGGTAGAGTTCCTATCGGAGCAGAGTTCCAATGGGGCAAAGTTCCAACCGGGGAAAAGTTCCAACCGAGGCTTAGTTCCAGCTGGGGCAGAGTTCTAACCAGGGCAGAGTTCCAACCAGGGAAGAGTTCCACTCGGGGCAGAGTTCCAACTGGGGCACAATTCCAGCCAGGGAAAAGTTCCAGCCAGAGCATAGTTCCAACTGGGGCAGAGTTCCAGCCGAGAGCAGAGTTCCAGCCTAGAGCGAAGTTCTAGCTAAGGGAAAAGTTCCAACCGGGGTATGCATGTCGGGCAGAGTTCCAGCCGGGTCATGCATGTCGGGCAGAGTTCCAGCCGGGGGAAAAGTCACAACTCCCTCTAGCAAACGTAACACCACCATTGACCTATCATATAGGGTTTGATGAAGACAACCCTTTCCATATGTAAGAAGATGATCTCAAGCGCCCAACACTCTTTCCATACTTTTAATCCCGCTGCATTCGAAGTGTTTGAAGGAATGTAAGCACATGGTTATATTCTAGACATCGTAAGCTTCAATAGCCGCATTAAAGGGATTTGTAGAAATGAAAAAATCGAGGTTGAGGTCAAGCTTTTCATCCAAATGATGAGGAAACAATAAGCTCCTCATCTTCTTACGTATAATACCCTAATAGATGGGTTCTGCAAGACAAATAAATTCAGTCGGGACAGAGTTCCACCCGGGGAAGAGTTCCAATAGGGGTAGAGTTCCAGCCAGGGCATGCAAGTCCCTCACAGGAACCCTGCCCCCATTGGAACTCTGCCCCGGTTGGAACTCTGTTCCAATTGGAACTCTGCCCCAGTTGGAACCCTGCCCCGATTGGAACTCTGCCTTGGTTGGAACTTTGCCCCAGTTGGAACTTTTCCCCTTACCAATAAGATCTAAAGCGAAGAGAAGATGTTGCTTACGTCATGCATACCACCCTGTCGGAACTCTGCCCTGACTGGAACTTCACCCCGGAGAGAACTTTGCCTTGATTGGAACTCTGCCCTGATTGGAACTTTGTCTCAGTTAAAACTCTGCCCTGACTGGAACTCTGCCCCAGTTGGAACTCTGCCCTGGTTGGAACGTTACGAGGGGCAAGGTTTTGGTCGGGGCAGAGTTCTAGTAGGGCAGAATTCCAATCAGAGCAGAGGTCCAGCCGGGGCAGAGTTCCAACCGAGTCACAGTTCCAGCCAGGGAAGAGTTCCAACCGAGGCATTCATGCCAGGGCAGAGTTCCAGCTGGAACTTTGTGAAGACATCTATTTGATGGCATAATAGAAATGCTTGAGTTTCTATTTTGTCGATTTCTTCTAGGTATCTGGTTGATCTTTTTGGTTCGTTGATCTCTTTCTTATTTCACTTATATGGTGGTTTGAAACCTCGTTCATGGCCCATGAACCCTAGAATCTTCAATGAAATCCTATAGCCCTTGATCTTCAACATGGTGCTATTTTGTAAGACATATCATAATGATCCTGCAAGAGGTCACCCTGTGGAATTGGAACCTGAATGTTGTCCCTTATTTTTCTAGATTCTAGATTTGTAATGACTCGTTTAAATTTATTTTGATATGGCAACTAGGGCAGATTGAGTCAATTAGAGAATACCATGAACATGTTCCAAAGACCCCTGTGATAAGATAATCATTTATAGGAGGTGTCAAGGTCAACATGGATGATATTGTTACACTCTAAAAAAATGTGGGAGTCTAAAAAATATCAAGGTCAACATGGATGATATTGTTACACTCTAAAAAAATGTGGGAGTCTAAAAAATATTTTTGGGGGATTTTCATGAGTAATTGACCATTAAATATCCCATGCATATACTGAATGTTCCTTATGCCACCCTATTATAGCAATTTTGGTTTTATCTAGTAACTCCTTGCAAATTGAAGTGTATAATAGTTTTGAAGGAGTTTTAAATGGAATGTGTTTGTTTTTTATGATTAGTGTATGTTGGAAGCACTAATACCATGTTATAGAGAAGTTTTTGGTTTCCAACTTCTTTATATGCAAAATTTCTACTTGCTATAAAACTCCTTGCACATAGAACACTTTAAACACAACTGTGAAATCCTTGATCATGATCACTACAGAGATCCTTTGTTGCAAAATTCATCCAGATTGTATAGCATGTTATCTTAGAACATATTTCAGTGGTTAGTTAGGATATTTTTAGAAGCTAGTTAACTTCATTAGGGTTCTTGGGATTCAATGAGAATCCACAAGAACCCACAAACTACTTCTTTTAAATGTATAAGCTTTCAAACTATTTGAGATTTCAACAATACAAGAAATTGAACTCTAATTTTGAATTTTGTATAATAAAAATTGAGTTGTTTGGTCTACTTTATTTGTTGGTAAATAGTGTTTTAGGTTGATGAATTAACATCTCACTTGCTTTGGAGTAAGGGCCTGTTTTGAAGCTACAAGCAGTTGAATCCCCTCATTACATAATAGCTTTGTTACTATTATTTCTTTGTGTGCATTTTTCAATTTCATCATTGTAGTTTTCTTTCCACACATCTATTTATTGATTTGTTGTTTTATTTTCTTCAATCGTTTAGGGTTCTTCCAATGGTTCCTTAAGTTAATGTGCATTTAGGGGTTTTTCCAATGGTTCCTTAAGCTAATGTACAGCAACCAATGTTTTGTATCTCTTGCTATTGAATAGTTCTTTGCAACTGGCTTTCTTGATTCGGAGTGCAACAATGGTTACACTGGATCTCCTGCGTTTGGATGGTGTATTGTAGAATAGGTTTTCCTTGCATGCAACAATACGGTGCATTGATTTTATCGCTGATGAGTTAGTTTAATTGCATGAGTACTTCCACAGCTTTCGTAGGATAATAGAAAGCATCTCATCAAAGATAAGGCCTTGCGGTTGCATAGACAGTCTATAGCACCTCAAAGCTTCCACACCCAAATTGATAATAAATGCAGGCTTCAGACTTTGTAGCATTAATTATTGCTGCCATATTGTTGCCTGTCATATACAACTTTATTTTTCCTCTCCTAATAAGAGGTTACACTACATCTAGTTGGTAGAATACTACTCGAGCACCCTATCGGATCAAAGACAGGACTGGGTAGTCTGGCAGGTACCCTATCAAATCAAAGACAGGACTAGGTAGACTGAGCAGTGACAAGAACTAAAGCCTACATGGATGTTGTCCACAATCATACCGTTACTAATTTAAATCCTAGCAAATAATGATTTGTATACTTCCACTAGCTTCGGCAAAGTGGTTACTTGGATGATTTGCATGACATTTTTGCAAAGAATTTAAAAAAAAAACCTAACTAAACCTTATTCATTTTACATTTCTGATTATAAGAGAAATGTTCTACATACAGGGTAAGTCTCCATAACACTTAAAGTTAAAACAAAATAATACAATACAAATAATCACAATTGTCTTTAAAACCCTGACATGCCCTAATCATCCCTATATCCATGATATCCTAAATTTAAAGGGATATCTATATTTCTGGCCAAATGTGTGAACTATAGGATAAATGTATTATCCACTACAAATAATTGTTGTGGTCCCTGCATGGTCTGAGAGTAATTTAAGATTACTTGACATAGACTGGACTTTGAAGACAAATATTGCCTCAAAGTAGGGTTTTCCCCAACAATCCTGCAACCATTTCAGTGTTGTTAGGTTGCCCAAAAATAGTTGTTAGCAATATTATCTACTGTCATCCTAATATCTTTCTTAAAAGCATAAATGTAGCATCTTATTCAGTCTATAAATAAAGTTGGGTAATTTTCAGGAAAAGTTGAAGCATTACAATAACTAATTAAAATTTCAGTGTGTCAAACTACAAGAACTAAGGAAAGGATCTCTTATGGTACCAAATTACCTTTATTTTTCTGCTAATATGTCCAATAAACGAAAGCTTTGAGAACCAACTGAGAAATTCCTTAATCTTATATTGAATCAGACAGCCATGCCTGTTAGTAACAAAAACATAATTCTTCTGCCATAATCTTTGGAACCCTCCACAAAAATGTAAGTAATAAATTATCAAAATTCTACCAAATATTCCTTAAATCAGCAATCTGTACATGATGGCTGTCATTCTATCAAACAACATGACCTAATAAATCCATTGAGAGACATCCACCCCTTATTCTTGTGCCATTAACTACTTCAATTATTTTGAATTTTCTTGAAATAGTTTGCTCCGTTGTCAACAAGAGCCTTTACAGTCTCTAAACCCATTGCATCTCCCTCTTCAATAACTTTTAAAACAGTGCCACCTCCTGTAAATAAATAGTATTTGACATTGTTCAATGCGGCTTCATACGGGACTGGATGAAGGCTGGAAGAAAATGAAAACATTGTTAGTGCTCTGTTTAAAAGAAATACTTGCATGACATAAATGCTATGGAGGGTTGAAATTTACCTTTTAAATGTCTAAAGGGTATCACCACCTCCAAAGAATTTTTGAGCAGAACGATTTTTATTGATGACCTCATCCATTTCGCTTGTGCCGTGCCAGAAATGTGGCATGATTCCCATCACAACATTCACAAATATAGTCTTAGCTGAGTTCATTGCTTGTTGAACCTCATCTTTCTCAAATGAGACAGGGTCAACATCAACAACATACTTGTAAGTCTGGCTAGGAGCAAAGTCCTGCCACACATCAACAATAAAATAATTCTACATTAGATCACATCATAGTTGATTGATATGTCAACTTTAACAGTTCTATTAATTCCAGTAAAGAATTCTGTATCATATACCTTGATATCAATCATTCTAAATTGCCCTTCAAATCTACCATCCAAATTATCAGATTCAACTAGCACCTGCATCTCTAGAATTTTTTTGTGCATCTTATCCTGTTCTACCAGCTCCTTTGCAAGTTCAATATCTGAATCCTGCACAAAAAAGAGAAATACATGAAATAAGTAAAACAACACGCCAACTCCACAGAGACACATCTCAGACTGGAAGGAAAAAGAATACATACCTCAACACCAGCAATTTTAACTCCATATTTAGCACATAGATAAGTATTGTATATGAGACCACCCAGAACTAACTTATCAACTTTCTTGTATATCTGTTTTAATGGACCAATCTTAGTATCATACTTTGCACCAGCAACAATTGAAACAAATGGTTTGCAAGGATTCAAGACTGCTTGCACATGATGAAGTTCACCCTGATGAGGGATACAATGTCAGGAACTTCAATTTGGCTCTTCCTTTTTGCTGAATGACTAGAAAGATTGAATGAAAATGTGTTTTCATTGAAATAATCAGAGTTTCAGTAACAAGATTCCAAATAAATTTAATGACAGAGTACACACCTGCATGCATAGTCTTGCATATGAGGGCAGATATTTTTAAATATGGTACATGGAACCATGAGGCTTCCATGAGCCAAATGCATCATTAACATATACATCAGCTAGAGCAGAGAGATGAATGGCAAATCGTTCAAGATTTTCTCCTTTGTCTTCCTCCCCCTGTTTCATAGAAGAGCTAAAATTATATTCAGTATTTAGCTTCAGAAGTTATAAAGGAAATGACTATATTCCATCATAGTAAGCTGATCAGTGCTACCAGACCCATGGAGTTTATTAATAACAGAGGTAGATGAAAACTAGATGTTGACTCAATAAAAATATCAAGGCCCCTAGGTTCTAAATTACCTTCCATAAGATTCTAATTTTGACTTCATCAGAGGGATACAGGCCGATATCTTCCCATTTGGCTGTGATTGAAGCTCTCGACTCGCTTCTGTTAAACAAGATTACCACTATACGATTATTGGATAAAGGGCCTTCCCACACCTGCAAGAAACAAGTATTACATTATAATACAAATCAGTATATAGTTGCATGAACATATTACTTGGAAGGAACAATCCCTCATCTGCCATGAATACCTCCAGATCGTCTTTTTTGTAGACCTTTTTTCCTTGTACTCCCAATGGATCTGCGCATAATATTGACAATACAAAAGGAGGAAGTGTCAACAAGCTTTAGCTTATATCCCTGCTAACTTTCTCCAAAATGATCAGTCTTAACTAGTTTGGCCAGACCTTGAAAGCAGCATATGATTCATGGCTGTAATTAATCCTAAGTGACCTCTCACCTTGATTAACAACAATCACATCTTCATTGCTTAGGATCTTTACGGTCACCGGACTCATAGACCTCATGTCACACCCTATCAACAATGGTGCCTGCACATAGTCATCCATGTTTTAATGAGAGAAATGGATTGAAATCAATCTGGTATAATGATCATCTAAAGTATGATATCATCTTCATGACCACCAACATGATATGATGAGTACCTTCATCAGAGCCCACAAGCTGAAATGTGATTGGTATTCCTCTCTGGTTATGTTGCCATTTCCTACTTCCAACATTGCCATTTGAGCACTGATTTCACGGTTTTCCACAACGAACAGATTATAATCCCATAGATTGACACGAACAGAAGGAACCAAAACCGCCTGGCACTCTGCCCCGACAACAACAAGCAAACAGGGGAATGAGCGTGCTGTAGGATGCGCTGAAGAAGAGGCGGGAATTGACATGGTTGTTTGAATCGCGAAGGCAGGTGGGGACAACGACGGTGACTCGGACGGACAGATGGAGGGAGACGGCGGAGGATGTAATGGCGATCCGGGGCACAACAGAGAATTGGATAATGGGGTGATGGAGACGGTGGTAAAACGGTGGACGATTAATGGGGAGGAAAGGGTCGCTGGTGGCCGGAGTGACGACGTGATGATTGCCGCCGGGAAAAATCGTCGCGTCCGTAGCTTACTCCTATATATATATAGTATTATTTCAAAGTAAATTGACATTTTAATTTTTATTTATTTATAAAGAATATAATTTCAAAATAAATCAATAATTTTTTTCAAAGGAAAAAATACCAAACCTTGATATTATATTAAAGAAACAAAGGACATCATATACAATCAGCCAATACATGGAATATATTAAGCTTCCACAAATGCAGATACATTTGGGGATCTCTTTGATAGCTGTAAATTCAGAGAATTCCAATCATCCAACCAAAATGGGGACAGAAAAGCATAAAGTCTGCAAAGGGAAGACTTTTCTCATCATTCCTGTAGTAACAGGTCAGAAAATCTATCTGAAATAATTCGTGAGAGACCAAAAAACATATGAATCGAGAGCATAACAAGAAGGCTGATAGGAACATCCATGTTAGCAAAAGAACCATTCATTCAAATTGAATGCTTGTGCCTCATAAAGAGAGTGAAAGGGCAAAGCCCAGCACAAGCTAAAATAACTGAAATATCCCATGATCAATGATCATACCATCCAAAGATTTAGAAAATTCCCCATGCCCCAGGGCCAACGAAAGAGCCTATTTGGAGAGACTGTCATCCTGTTGGTTATGCTCGTGATAGATATGATTGATGGTCACTGAAGGGACATGATGTGGCAGAGAAAGAATTTCATCACACCAATGACTCAGAAGTGGGGCGTTCAATGAAGCAGTTCTGTTCACCCAAGAGATGATAACCTGTGAATCCCCAAATATAGATAAGAGAGGGATCCCCAAATGAATGGAAACCAAAAGTAGTGCCCAAAGAGCCAGAATCTCTGATCTAGTGTTGGTGCTATGACCACATCCCAAGGAGTAACTGATAAAATAGGAAGGACTCATCAAAATCACAAATCCTGCTCCACAAGTGTTTCCAGCAGCCGCCCCATCAAAGAAACCACAGGGGTAATCAATCTTCGGGCTGGGCCAATGACCCTAGATTTTTTCTTCTTATTAGGAACATGATACATAAGCATGAGCTCATTGATTTTCTTACGAAGTACAAAAACTGTGGCCAAATTATTGTAAAAAATGAATCGATTTCTCTGTTTCCATATGCACCAAAAAAAGAAAAGTGGAAAATAACGATAGACAGAGTTTATCGGAGTATTGTTAAACCACTGATCAAGAAAATAGCTGATAGATATATTCATAGTAGAAGGTAATCCATAACCCTCACCAACAGCAGAGTAAACACTTCGAGAGAACATACAGTCCATAAATAGATGTTATGATGTGTCTTCCCCATTCAGACAAAAAAGACACAGGCTTGGACCCTGTCTTCCTCTACGTTGGAGCTGGTCCCAAGTCAATACTTGATCCTTCATAAATAGCCAGATGAAACAACAAATTTTTAATGGAATATTCAGTTTCCATAGGAGACTAAGGACCGGTGACTGTCTCGAAATGCAACAGGTAGAAGCAATACGATCATAACCCTATGCTGCGGATAAAGCCCCAATATAATTATCATGTGACCATAAGAGGGTATCCAAATGTTCAGTGAGACGAATTCTATCGAACTCCAAGCCCGCAGTATAAGCATCCCACTGTTGTTTCCAATTCCCCACCAGGTCCAATTCTTCATCCGTAAACCAATAACTTTGTGCACATAAAGTAAGGTTCCTAGCTTGATCCAACGAGTAAATACATAAATCTTCCAGGTATTCCCTCAAGTCCTGAGTTAGAGAGAAGGGAGAACCTAAACCAACAATCGGGTCTATGCCAATCCGAACAGCCAAGCCCTTTCCCACCAACCAAGTAAGACCACTGCCCAACCAGGAGAGAGTAAGAAGGAAACCCTTCCAAATAATAGAGACTCCTCTGACAGAAAAGGATTTATTGCGTAACCAAGAAGCCACTAGAATATTTTTCAAGTATTTCATAGAGATAAGAGAAGACCAAATGCCAGTCCCATTTAAATCCATCCAAAAACTTTTAAGACAAAGAGAAATATTGAACCAGTTCAATTGTTTAATACCCCATCCCCCCTAGGAAGTCGGTAAGGACAAAGAACGCCAGTCAGCAAGATGGAACTTCTTGTTATTCGCTGAAGAACCCCAGAGAAAGGAGAAAATCATACTTCTATGCTTGTCAAGGATGGATTGTGGAATAGGGGCCAAGGCCATCCAATAAACAGGTATGCTAGAAAGGAAAGCTCTGATCAATACTAGTCTTCCCCCCAACGACAAGAGACGAAAGGGCCAATGATGAATTCTTTTTTCAAATCTCTGAATTAGCCAAAGCTAGTCCTTTACCAAATACCCAAGTGGTTTTATGTAATAACCCAAATAATTGAAACCTTTTGTAAGATGCTCAAATTTGAAAGGAAGAGTCCCAGTAATCCTGTTCATAAGTCCATCATCCAAATTGTTGTACAAGAAGCATGATTTGTCCATGTTGATATGCATTTCGGAGGCTTCACAGAATGTATCCAATATGACTTTGAATGCAACCCACTCATCAAAAGATTCATATCCAAACATGATAACATCATCCACGAAGAGTATATGTGTCAAAGAGAGCTGTGGAGAGATCTTTATACCTCTGATCAGCCCACTATTCTGTGCATCCTTGATGAACAAACTTAGTCCCTCGATGACCAAAATAAACAGCAAAGGGGACAATGGACATCCCTGCTTGATGCCACGGGAGAATGGAAAGAATCGAGTAGGAGAACCATTGACAAGAAGAGAAAAATTTGCAGAGGTTAAAAATCCCAAAATCCAGTTAGTGCCCACCAGAGGAACACCAATTTGAACAAGAATGAGTCTAAGATAAGTCCAATTCACCCTGTCGAAAGCCTTGGAAAGATCTAGCTTAAGAATAAGTGCACAACAATTTTTTGTTTTGACAATGTGAAGGACTTCCTGTGTAATTGCCAAAGGAGCAGTAATCTGTCTATGCTTCAAAAACCCAAATTACTGAGGAGAAATATGCCTATCCAGAAAAGGATTGAGTCTCTGAGCTGCAACCTTAGAAATCAATTTGTATACCAAATTGTAGAGAGAGATGGGCCTAAAATCAGAGAAAGTGGAGGGGTGCTCTTTTTTAGGGATAAGAGCAATGAATGTAGAATTCAAAGAAGGTGTGACCCGATATTCTTTCCTGGAATTTTCCACCAAATCCAACAGTTCTGGCCCCAAAATATCAAAAAAAGCCAAAAAAAATTCTATAGGCCATCCATTCGGACCTGGGGCCTCATCTTTCTTGAAGGGTTTAAGAGCTGATTCAATTTCATCCAGGAGGATCTTCCTGGTGAAAGACTCCCTCTCCTCAACACTAAGAAAGGAGGGGAATAAATGAAAAACTTTCATTTGAGCTGCAATATTGGACCGATGATCATCTTGAAAGATATTCATGAAATGATGTATCCCTAATTCCTTAATGCCCAATTCATCAGTGATCAGATTGCCCGACTCATCTTCAAGACCCCAAATAGCATTATGATTTTTCCTGGCAGAGGCCATCGCATGGAAAAACTTAGTGTTAGAATCCCCCTGAGAAGCCCAAGACAATATACTTTGAAGCCTAGCAGATTGTAGTTCATGATCCCTCCAACTCTGAAGTTCAAGTTTAAGATCCCGAAGCCTGGCAGAAACATTCCTGGCAAAATAAATCAATAATTTAAAGAAACGTTCTTGTCATATTTATAAGGTATAGTAAACTTAATATTCTATAAAGAGATATTTTGCTGTATCTTTAAGGTAAAAAAAATTCCAAATTCATATTAAAGCTAGAAATATGATAACATGTCATGGTGAATTAGAAAACATATAAAACAATTCAAAATTCAAAATTCAAAATTCATATTAAATATAAAAATACCATAACATGTCATGGTGAATTAGAAAACATGATTTGTTCGGAACGAATTGCGAAGGAAGGACGTATCTGCTTCTCAATTTCGTTCCGTGGCTAGAGATCTCTATATGTTCTAGGGTCCATTGTTATTGATTTATTTTACTATGTATATAATTTAATCTGTCTAAATTTTAAGGTATGCTTTTTTTTCCTGTTGTTAATCATGGGTAAACTTCAATAGATTATGCTCTCAAAATAGGAATGCACTCTCTAGTGGGCCCGAATCTCCATGCTTCTGAATTTTGGTCAAATGCAACTCTTGCTCCTGTCATCCATCCCATTTGTCATTTCCTCAATAAATAACGAGGCCAATGCTAGTAGACTTATATTTATTGAGCCAAAGTGGTGCCAACCCAGCCTATCTTGATCGATCGAGGAATTTCATCTCATTTTCATCCCTTTCCGAGTCTGGGTTCCACATGTTCTGTAATGTCCCAAATTTTGCATTGGGTCACAATGGCTAAATCACATTTTCCATATTCATGAAAGTTGTCAAATGGATGCTAAAAGTCAAATAATTGCTAAGGGGGAAAATCACTAGTTTCCTAGGTTGGGGTGGAAGCTTGGAGATTTGGAATAAGGGGGCTAATAAATGATGTTTAGACATTAGAAGAGGATAAATATTTAATAATTTATCTTATTAAATAAATACAAGAGGAAATTGAGTGGCAATGGAGCATGGAGACACATGGAGAATATGGGGCCCACACAAGCTATAATTCCTATGATAAATGGCATCCTCCTCTTGTAATTTTGAATCTATGGGAAGCCTAATGTTTTTGGATGGATTATGAGGTTAATATAATTTTCCATATACTTCATAGGTTGAATTTGGGATGAGTTATAACTTACATGGGAGAGGAAGAGCCAAATGGGAGTTTCATGGACACTTGGCTAGATTTGTCTTACATTTATGACATCTATGATGGAGATTCTGTGACAGTTATGACACAAGTCAGATATAAAGGCTGAAATACTGAAATAATGACATGTCAGGTCTGAATAGAGCATCTTAGAGGCCGAATTTGGGAGTTGGAGAAGGCCAAGAGGCTCCTACTCAAGTTTGGGAGAAGAGGGAAGGTGAAGAGAGAGGCCACATGGCATAGCATGAGTAGCCACACCAATTCGACTTGTATTTGGTTTATGGATGGATTTGGAACCTTAGAATACCAATAATGTTTATAAAATACAGGGATCAGCCATGAGAAGAATCTTTTTGATCATTTGATGAATTTGGGTTTGTGAAGAGAGAGCTAGTGGATGACTAGTTCCTTGCCTTAGCCAATTTTGATGGTGAAAGATTCCCATCCTAATTGGTGATTTGGAGAGGCCACTCAGGTATTTAAAGGAGATTAAATGGATTCATAATCTACATGTGCAATATACAAGAGGCTCATGGACATCTCAATATCATCTTGTTCTTCCATTAATCTCAAGTTTTCTCACCATATTTCAGCTCTATGGAGTGAGGCGCACTTGGTGAGCTATTCATCTCTTTGAGGAAGATTCTCTTGCTCCAGTATTTTGTATTATGATTTAAATTATCTGTATTTCAAGTTCAAAAATCTCTCAGGTCTAAATTTCAAGATATCTCATGTATTATTATCCAATATTGAAGAAACAATGTCATTTCCCCAATACCTTGTTGTAAACTCTTGCAATCTTGATGGAATTGAATATATGTGTGCACCATTGATGATTTATGAATGAATGAACTATAATTAATGTATACTATTGGTTTCATGTTCATTAACTGAGAATTTGTGGCCACTGGGCAGAATTTCATATCATTTGGAGCAAACTACATCTTGTTTCCCCAAGGTCCAAAACTAGTTTTTTTTATATATGATTAAAGAAAGTGATAACAGCCATGGGAGGTAGATTGGTTATTTATATGAGTCTTTCATAATGTATTATACATATATCCTTCTTAAATTTGAGAATTAGAGTGAGTTTCAGCACACTGGGGAAGCCATTTCTATCATTCAACCCGGGGGGGATTTGAGCCCCAAAATTGCTAGTTAAAGCATCTATCTTATTCATAATTTGATATAGACTTTCAGAAGTAGTTTTAAGGCCATAATACATAACTTAAAATTATAATTAAGTTATTATATCATTCATACACCTTGTGGTACAATTCTAAATCATTTGGAGCTATTTGGAGTCATCTACCATTGGGGGTTGGAACCTCAAAACTACTAGTAAATTCATGGAGTTCCCTTGGATACCTATTCGACCCAAAAGAAACATATTATGCTTCAAATATAATTTAATTAATTCATTATAACAGATCCAAGTATCATAGCAACAATTATTGAATGTTGTACAGTGTTGTGAAGAGATTTGTTCCAGGACCTAGGGGGGATTTCCATCTCCCAAATTGACTAGTCTTGTCCCGAAACTTCTTCCCTTGAAAATTGCAGAACATGGTTGGGTATATTAGTTGATTATATGTCTGATATATGTACTAATATTTCCCATCACCCATCATGACCTTCCTCACCAAGTTTGAAAGCAATTGGGGGAATTTTGGAATCAATTGAATCCATATAACTAGAGTTGAAAGAAGATGAATTTGAGTACATTGTGAAAGAATTGAAGAATTGGTCATTTTGATAAAATTTCCTAAAATGGGAAATTACAGTGGTATCACAACATGGTATTGGCACCTATTGAATTTAGGGATGGTATATATGAATTGAATAAAGCCATTAAGTCATGTGGTGATGATATGACCAGGCAGGTTAAGGAAGCATTCAAATTGATGGTTAGCCAATTTAAGGGTAGTATAAGTTTCCATCATGAAGAGACACATAAGACCATTTATTTTTAAGACCTTAATGATTGGTTTAAGGAAGTTATGAAAAATATTTCAAATAATAACTCATTAAGGAATAATCATCAATGCACAAGTAAGGAGGAGACCCATGAACCACCTAGTTCTGAAATAGGTAAAGTAGAAGAAGTAGTACATGAAGATGATCAAAATTCACTCCCAAGTGACTTTGAAAAATATGAAGAGACATCACATGAGTATGAATAAGTTTATATTGAAAATATTTAAGGTAATTTTGAGACACATTCTACCTTGGAAATGAAACAAAGATAATCTAATGATGGATGCTTGAACTATGAAGGAGTACCTACTGATGGGTTCTCACACCTCTATGTTGGTGACATATATATCACTTTTGAAAGTGTTTCTGCAAGCCAAAATTCCATTAAACACGAAAATGAAGACCTTGTAACATTTGAAGAAGAAACAAGATCAACTTCCCCATCACTACTTGAGCTTCATGAAGTTGGTCCAAGAAAGAAGGAAGAATATGAGGAGGTTCATTTGCAAGAGCCTCATTTTCTTCAAGGGTCCTTAAAGATGAATGAAAATAATATCCAAGAGGGCCTTAGCATACTCCATGACACACAAGCATTGGTATCAAATTCTTGTTGGAGAGATACTTCCTTGGAGGATCCATCCTTCCTTGAAGACATGGAGAAGATTCAAAGAGCAATGTGCAACATCAAAGGTAATTTCATGTCTTTGATTTTTGATAGAAAAATGTCATTGAGCTTAGTGAATGGTTACATGAATCCTACTTGAAGAATAATGAATTTATTCATAAGCTCACAATTCAAAATGAGCAACTTCTTGAAAAGATGCAAGACACTTGTTTTTCCTCCTATGTTTCAGATTGTCAAATGGTAGATTGTTTGGAGGATTCTCATGACATGGTGGATCATGAGAAATTTGGAAATTTGAATGTACTTGATGTGTTTGAATATTAAATTGAATATATCCAAACACTTGATGTGGTGGAAGAGGAACTTGAATTGTCTCTTGATGGAGGTTATGCAATTTTTAAAGAAGAGCATGATTCCTCTACATTGGAACCAATATTTGAAAAAGGTTTCACACTTTTGAAGGAGCTGCATGATACTACCCATATGGATACTTACCATGATGAAACTTATACACTTTATAATCATTTGGGTGAGTTAGTTCATTCTCCTACATCCTACAATTCCATGTTTTGCAGCACTAGTCTCAATGAAGTATGGGTGAAAGGGTTCTTTTCTATGGTGCCACATGAGGAGTATGAAACTCCTATATTTACCTTTTATGATGACATGGTTGGAGAAAACTCTTATTCACATTTTCAGCAGCATCCTTTGTCACTTTATGATGATGCAAATCTACATGTATGCAGCTATGATATGCATTTGAGTCACTTGAAGACTGATGGTTTTTCTTGCTCAACACTTGGTTCATTTGATGTTGGAGAAACTTCATCCGACACTTGGGTGAAGAGGGATATAATTGAGGAACATTATTATTTGCAGCAACATCCTCTGTTATTTCATGATGATATACATAATCATGCGTGTATTGATGAGACTTCTTTGAGCTACTTGAAGTCTTCATGTTTTATTTGCTCCTTGTTTGGTTCATATTTTGGTGGAGGTTTTTCATTTACTTCTTGGATGAAAGAACAAATGGATGATTATTATTTTGATGCATATTAAATTCTTTGGAAGAAACATTATAGGACATGGGATCCTCACCTATGTCATTGGAGCATATTTTATTGGTCACTTGAAGCATGTATGCACTTGGAAAATAGTAGTCTACTCACTTGGAGGTATAAGCACTTTCATGATTTTTTGATGAGGCACCTCCTTGATGTATATTTTTATTATGTTGTTATGTAATTTGATGATATATATTATTTACTCATGATGTTTGGAAGAATGCGTACAAGAAAATGAGATCCAAGAATTCTCTTTCCTAATGGTATGAGTTGGAGAGCACTCTTAATTGTTGGAGTGCAATGCAAGCAATGGGACCCCGAGATAGTTTTTAGTCCCATTGATTCCAAATTATTTGGGAAATAAGTAGTATGGGAGATGGATTCCCCAATTAATAAGGTGATGTTAATCAGATTAGTGCAGCAACAAGAATGGTGGTTCCTCTCTAAAATCTTTATGGAATCTCAAAGTGGGCAGCTCAGTGGCAACTTCAAAGAATCATACAGAAAGCAGGTTCTTCAACAACCATGTTTGAAATTGCTCGAGGACAAGCAATATTGGGAAGGGAGGATTTGTAATGTCCCAAAATTTTCATTGGGTCACAATAGCCAAATCACATTTTCCATATTCATGAAAGTTGTCAAATGGATGTTAAAAGTCAAAATAATTTCCGAGGAGGAAAATCAATAGTTTCCTAGGTTGGGGGTGGAAGCTTTGAGATTTGGAATAAGGGGGATAATAAATGATGTTTAGATATTAGAAGAGGATAAATATTTAATAACGTAGCTTCTTAAATAAATACAATAGAAAATTGAAATTTCTATGGAGAATGGAGACACATGGAGACAATGGGGCCCACTCAAGCTAGAATTCCTATGTTAAATTGCATCCTCCTCTTGTAATTTCAAATCTATGAGAAGCCTAATGTTTTGGGATGGATTATGAGGTTAATATACTTGTACATATACTTCATATGTAGAATTTGGGATCAATTTTAACTTACATGGGAGAGGAAGAGCCAAATGGGAGTTTGATGGACACTTGGCTAGATTCCCCTTACATTTATGACATCTATGACACCAATGATGGAGATTCTATGGCAGTTATGACACAAGTCAAATATGAAGGTTGAAATAATGACATAATGACATGTCATGCCTGAATATAGTATATTAGAGGTCTACTTTTGGAGTTGGATAAGGCCAAGAGGCTCCTACTCAAATTTGGGAGAAGAGGGAAGGTGAAGAGAGAGGCCACATGGCATAGCATGAGCAGCCACACCAATTCGATTTGGATTTCATTTATGGATGGATTTGGAACCTTAGAATACCAATAATGTTTATAAAATACAGGGATCAACCATGAGAAGATTATTTTTGATCATTTGATGAATTTGGGTTTGTGAAGAGAGAGCTAGAGGATGACTAGTTCCTTGCCTTAGTCAATTTAGAGGGTGAAAGATTCTCATCCTAATTGGTGATTTGGAGAGGCCACTCAGGTATTTCAAGGAGATTAAATGGAGTCATAAGTTACAGTTTCAATATACATGAATCTCATTGACATCTCCTTATCATCTCGTTCTTCCATTCATCTCAAGTTTTCTCACCATATTTCAGCTCTATGGAGTGAGGCGCACTTGGTGAGCTATTAATCTCTTTGAGGGTGCTTCTCTTCCTCCAGTATTTTGTATTCTGATTTAAATTCTATGTATTTAAATTTCAGAAATATATCAGTTCTAAAGGCCAATATATCTCATGTATTATTGTCCAATATTGAAGAAACGATGTCATTTCCCTAATACCTTGTTGTAAACTCTTGCAATCTTGATGGAATCGAATATATGTGTGAACCATTGATGATTTATGAATTAATGAAATTTAATTAATGTATAATATGGGTTTCATGTTCAGTAACTGATAATTTGTGGCCATTGGGTCGAATTTCATATAATTTGGAGCAAATTACATCTCGTTTCCCCAAGGGGGCCAAAACTAGTTTTTTTTATATCTGATTGAAGAAAGTGATAAAAGCCATAGGATTTCAATTGGTTCTGTATATGAGTCTCTGATAATGTATTATACACATACCATGCTTCAATTTTATAATTTGAGTGAGTTTCTGTACATTTGGGAAGCCATTCCGACAATTACCCGGGAGGGATTTGAGCCCCAAAATTGCTAGTTAACACATCTACCTTATTCAGAATTTGATATAGACTTGTAGAAGTAATTGGAAGGCCATAATACACCCATGAAAATTATAATTAAGTTATTATATCACTCATACACCTACGGGTACAATTCGAGAGAATTTGGAGCTATTTGGAGTCATCTACCATTGGGGGTTGGAACCTCAAAACCACTAGTAAATTCATGGAGTTATCTTGGATACCTATTCGACCCCAAAACAAAATATGATGCTTAAAATATACTTTAATTAATGTCTGATAACAGATCCAAATATCATACCCACCATTAGTGAATTTTGTACGGTGTTGTGAAGATATTTGTTCCAGGACCTAGGGGGGATTTCCACCTCCCAAATTGACTAGTCTTGTCCCGAAACTTCTTCCCTTGCAAATTTCAGACCATGGTTGGGTATACTAGTTGATTATATGTATGATATATGTTCTAATGTGTCCCATCACCCCTCAGGACCTTCCTCATCAAGTTTGAAATCAATTGGAGGAATTTTGGAATCAATTGAATCCATATACCTAGAGTTGTAAGAAGATGAATTTGAGTACATTGTGAAAGAATTGAAGAATTGGTCATTTTGATAAAAATTCACAAAATGGGACATTACATGCTCTAAGAGAAACAACTACATTTTATGGTCGTTAGCCTATGGAGTTCGACCTCCAGAAAACCATGAGATATGGAAGTGACAACATAACGAAGAGCTTGCGGTGGGAAGGAAGCTGGCTTAAGCTGGGAAGAATAGGGGTACTCGTGCAATAAGATAAGGTATGGTTCATTTATGGTTGTATTTATTATTCTATAAGAAGGTTTTCTTAACAAATATATCGAATAAATAAAGCTTGTTTGTTATAGATTTGATATCGAATACATAAATCTTGTTTGTGATGATTGTAGCGGGCTCTGCATAGTGGTCTCTACACAATGGGTTTCAGCTTGAGGTGGAAGAATAGGAGCACTCATCCAACCAGATATGGTTCATTTATGGTTGAAGTTATCTATTTTATCATATGGTTTTATTCACATAAATATTGAATCTATATATCAAATATATAAATATTGCAGTTATTTATTATATATCTAATACATAAATCTTGTCATTATTTTTTCTATGCTATTGCAATTTGTTGCTAGGTAGCTGTTTTAATTGACAAAATCAAAAAAGAAATTTAATTACTTAAACTCATAGTTATTGCTTAGACTTATCAAATTGAATCTAATATTATAACTCTTATTTACTAAGAGTCTAATCATAAACAAATTCTATATAATTTACGAACACTCATCCATACAATGGTTGTTTGCTTAGATATTGAATAATAGCCTACCTTTGATTCATAGGATAGTTTTGAAAGGAAATGGTGATGGAGAAACCTCTTTTCGCAATGATGGAGAAAAGTCTTATTGCAAGAGTCGAGAGGAGCCTAAAAGTAAAATTAATGATTAAACTTATAGCACATTGCAGTCGAATCTAGGAAAAACAACATGCAAAATACAATTACCTGATAATTTTCGCACTTGGTCGTTGGATGCTCGATTGTTACTGCTAGCAATTCGTTTTTATATTTCTAACAATTCATTCTTATATAGACCTCAAACTCCATAGAAATCCCTGAGACTATGTACCCACGCGTCATGAAGTAGTAGCTAGCGGATACCACAACCTGCAACCACACACCCTTCATAATCCTTAACAAACTCCATGAACTCTAACTGCAATGAGCAGTTGTAATATGATGTAATGAGAGAAAATCCCCCAACTCCTCGAATATGATGTAAAAGACACTTAACTAAATTTTAATAACAATACATTTAACCTTAATGATTATGTGACAATGATCAAAGTGATGTAAGCCATACACTTTCCATGCCCTCGTGAATCTTGTTAATCCGCTACTTCAACCCCAAATCCAAAATATGAGATATCAACACCTATCGACGTAATAAATCAAGCTACAAATTTAATTTGGGAGAATGTATCTAAATTTAAATTTAGTTATTTTTTCTGATTAAATTTAAGTATAGCTAAAGCTAAATAAATATTAAATTTAGTTTCATGTTTACAAGTTGATTAGATTGAAGTTAAATTTTATTTAAATTTAAATTTCATAGGAAATTATTTGGCATTCTATCAAACTTGATCATCAAATCTATGTTGGCTAGATAATCCTACATAGGGATTCATGCTAGGAGATTACATAGAGCATGCTACAATAGACATGTGGTCCTAGATGACCACCTAAGCCACAAGGACTATGCAATACCACATGTTTTCCTAAGGCATAATGTCTTACCCCACAACTCACAAAAGTGATATCGACGTAGGGATGGAGTAGTTCCATTGTACCCTTGACCTTTTAGGAATTTACCTTAGTATCAATAACGTCTTTTTATAGGAAATGTAAGAAACAAACTTTCACTCATGCATGTAGGCGTGTGTATGTGTTTACATTGTGACCTAACTAAGACCTAAAAACATGTACTAATGATGATTTATGCCATGCCATATGATCAATTATGGTAAGGACATGAGGAAGTCAAGGATGAGGTTGGGAGAAGGCGTTGTTTGAGTAGAATGCATCGATACCATCACCATATATGGTTCAACTTATTCTTCACTTTCTTAAGATGATAAATAAGACACTTATGAGGCTTCCAAGGGAAAGCATTAGACCGAAAGTAGAATGAAGTGCCATTGAATGGGGTGTAGGGACATCCTCCATGGGACATCATGAGTGAGCCTAAAAATTCAAGATTCTAGAGTTTACTGGGGTTTGTTTAGGGGTGTGAGCTAGGGTATTTTTTAAGGATTCTAATATTATACTTAAGTATAGTATTCTAGGCGATTTTTTTGGATTGAGAAAAACATGTTTATAGATAGGTAGGCGGATATTAAATATGAAACATAAAATTAACACTAGAATGTGTAAATTTTGGCAAATATTATGATAGAAAAACATATTTTATCTAAATATAGGCGATATTAGACACTAAAAATGACCAAATAATGAATTTTTTTTAAAACCTAAAAAATAGCCAATTGGTGAAATTTTGCCACTAAAAATTAATGCGGTGTGAGCAAAGCCATGGTTGTAGGGGATGAATAGGTGATTAGCACTGTAGATTACACCGCCACCTCCAAATACAAAATAACCATATTTCATCTTAGGGAAAGTGCCTTGAATTGGCGGGGAAACAAAGAGAGGTGGTTCCACCTTACCCCAGACATTGTTCCATGGGAATTATTTGTGGATAAGTTTAGAAGGATGTACTTGTTTGACATTCTACTAGGAAGAGCATGTATGAGCACTTCATGCCTTAGTACAAGGGAATAGATATGCGGAAGAATATGAGACAAGATTCATGTAACTAGTAAAATATGTCTCCTATTTGGAAAATGATCAATGCTAAGCCAGACAATTTGTGTATGGGATTAATACTAATATTAGGTCCCAAGTACAGACGTGGAAACTAATTTCAGTTGTCGAAGTAGTAAATATGTTCATTATACTAAATAGATGTTAGGTGTGAAACCATTGAGATCACACAACACTTAGTAGTCAGGGTTCATGGAAAAGCCCCTTCAAAAATACCCTAGGGAAGGATATGCTAGGCCATGTCCATATCAAAACAAAGTGACACATAGAGTAACAAAAGTAGATAGATATATAGAAACAAGTACAATATCCCAATCTATGGAAGGGACTCATCAGATTCTAGGGAATTATCGGGGGTCAATTGGTAGAGGTAGGGTTTCCATGGGAAATAAATCACCTCATAAATTGAAATAGTTCATATCACAACCTCTATCTCAGGTTTCTTGTTTGGGTTTTAAGGGTCCACACTATCAGCATGATTGTATTGAATTACGATCGAGTACTATACATAGAGAGGGAAAGGCTCCGATGGCGAGTGGATGTAGTAAAAATCAATCCACTACAGTGGAACAATCAAAGTTTTGGATGAGGAGACCATTAAGGTTGAACCATTATGTATATTGGACCTAAAGGTTCAACATCTTATATGCCATTTGGTAGACGAGGATAAGGCCTAGTGGAACATTTATAACAGGGATGATTTTAAGAACCCCCACT
>LPNX010016427.1:666645-683235 GCA_001517045.1 Pseudotsuga menziesii | reverse complement strand
GGGGGTTAAGAACCACCCCTAAAGACCTAAAAAAATGTTTTTTTTTGAGGGGGGGGGAGGTGGGTGGTTTAGCAAAATCGTTGCAAGCCAAAACCACCCCCAAAAGGGTATTTTGTTGTAGTGAGTTGTGAAATAGACCATCGCTAGTGATAACGGGGGTAACAGGTGTAACCGTAACCTAAACTTGATTAAGGTCAAAGATAAGAAAAATAATCTTTGATACATGCGTATTAGTTGATGGACCATATATATTATTTTCAGCAGTCATTATGATGAAATCCCAAAGATGAAGAATGAACCATTCTTAGAAATGAACATTAGTGATCAAGCATAAGAAATCCTAAAGAATCTAATGAAACATTGAAGAAAGAAAAGTTTTCAACCTTGAAGAAGAAGAAAAAAAGAACCAAGTTTTTGTAGATTTAGCAACATCATGAATAAGTTGAAAACAAATAGTTTTTTATTTTTTTAATTCAAAAATTGGAAATATTTTATTACAAGTACAACCCCATAATTGAGTTTTTTTGCTATTTTGGAATTCTAGATCCATTGTTTAATTTCAAATTTAATGAAATATGTGTTAAATGCTTGTAAGCCTCACCAATACATAGACTAGAAGGCATTTACATTTCATAAATTTCCTATTAGAGTATCAGAATTGAGAAAGCAATTCTCGAGATTAAGAGGGAGTGTTAGAGGATGTAATCTCATTAGATAGTCTATTGAGTTAGTCAGTTCCACAATTGGTTGGTGAGTATTGGCTAGAACCATCAATTATGTGACATATATATACTATTCTATAGTAATGGATAAAGAGTCCTACCATTCTTGGTTGCTACTCATTTGTTTCTCCTCTCCCCATTTTAATAACAACTGAAAACCTTGAATCATAAATATGTAGAGGCCATCAACAGAATAATAAGCATGACAAGGTAGACTCCTTCAAGATGGTGCTTCCCATGGGGAAATAAATCAAAAGCTAACAAATATACAACAATTGCAAGGGATATCAATTTGCATAAATCATGTATTTCTTATCTATCTCATCTTCTGTGGATGTCGTTTTTAATTGTGAGACATGGAGTATTATGGCTACAATTACACCGACTATAACGAGGACAATGTAGTTTAAAAGTAAGTATAGGGAAGCATTCCCAAGGTGGATAATTGAAGACAGACAGTTGTAAATCAATGAACTACTCATGTTCTTGTATACTATAGCATTAATTTCCTCTAAAGTAGGATCACATAGAAACTTCAATTTCGATGACATCAGTGTAGATATATCCTTGCAATCCAACATCTCGAACCTCTTCAGGATCTCGACCGCATACTGTTCTTGTCTAAGTAAAATCTCCTATGGATTCTTCCACACCTTTAATCCCAAGAATCATGTCAATATTATAGAAGTATAAGATATACTGTGGTCAGTCCCTCTAAAGAGAAGCACCATCCTCCTTCTGCATCGATACATTTTGTACTAGAGTGACAGGTAGCCTCCTCTGCTATTGAAATTTCATGTATCCATCTATGTCATCTCTCAATGTCACTAGATACCAAGATCCTCCATCTTGAACTTTATTAAAAGTTCCTCTTGCACCCATCTATGAGCTTCTCATCCTCTGTAGGCTTCCATCTTCAACCTTATGGAAAATTTTGAGATCTCCATCACTCTAGGTGATCCTCAAGCTCCTAATCTAACTATATGTGCTATCCCATGGGTTCCTTTTGAGCTCGTACAAATCCTTCTTCAATTTGCACACATGTGGTTCTCTATCTAGAGTCGTTAGTCTTGGAAGTTGTTTAATATGCACTTCTACTTCACTGAAGAAGTGTGTCTCGTCAATGGAGTAAATGACTCTCAATAATCGACTCCCTCTTTATGAGAGAAAACATGAACCTTGATTTGTATTTCTTGATGCTTCCATTTGCTGCATTTTGATATTGTAGATCCTCTTGGAAGCTAATATAAACTCTCCTTCAAGTATTAGAACCTCATTCTAGAGATCAGTCTTCATGATCAACTCATACTCTTCAATCATAGCATCTGTCCACTCTTTCTTCTTGGTTGTTTCTTCATTGTTGGAAGGATATACATGTGAAATTGGTGGAGGAAACCTTCTTAGCATTGGATGGATAAAAGATTTATTAAGGCCCAAGGTTCAATTTTCTTCCACTAACCATGTTCAAGGCCTCAAGTCCCCAAGAACTAGATATAAATTTCAATGGATATCGTTATAAATGCATGCATGGTTATTTGAGGCATTGTCCATGGCTCTAGATTCCTCAATGGTTTATTTAGGTTCAAATTCATGGTATTATTATCTACAGTATTGTTCTCAAGTTCCAAAGACAACTACATAGTTCTTAAAACTACATAATTGTGTCAATATCCTCAATCATATGACAATGGTGACCTCAAGAGGACATATGTGTTTGGTTGAGGTGCTCTTTCTAGCCTTGGATGGATATAAGATTCCTTTAGGGCCATAGGTTCAAGTCTCCTCTCTTAACCATGTCCAAGGCCCAAAGGCCCCAATACATGGATACATAGTGGCATGGATATCCATGCAAGTTCATGCATGGTGCTTTAGTAATTTTCCATTGCTCTAGATGCCCTAATTGTTTCTTTAGGGAAAGATACATTGTTTTTTTCCCTAATACATCATTCCCAAGGCTCTAATACATGTAGATACTACTCAAAACTACATAGTGGAAATGACACAATCAATCATAGGTCAATGATACCCTCAAGTGGCCATGTGTTTTTAGTCAAGGAAATATTCCTAGCCTTATATAGATAGAAGGATAATTTAGATCACAAGATCAAGGTCGCCTCCACTAACCATGTGTTATTACCCAATACCACAAGGCCTATATACATAGTGCCATATATAATCCTCTGCAGTAATCAATGGTCCTTTTAGGTAGTGTTCATGGCTCTCGATGCCTCAATGATTTCTTTAAGGAAAAAAAGATGGCCTTCTTCCATGAAACATAATTCCCAAGGGATTAAGACATGTAGATACTACTTAACACCACACAACAATAACAACATCCCCAATCATAGTGAAAATATACAAATTAGGAGGTTATGTGTGGTTGATGGATGCAAAATTCTTACCCCTATATGGCTATAAGATTCCTTTAGGGGAAAAGGTTCAGGTATCCTCCACTAACCATGTTGAAGGCCCCATGGTCACAAGACTTGGATACATAGTACAATGAATACCCCTATAAATTCATGCATGTTTCTTTGAAGAATTATAATTCATGGATTATAACCATGTCCATGTCCAAGGACTTGGTACCCATGCCTAGTGCTAAAAATCACTTAATGGCACACATATCTCAATTTGAGGGAAAACATACCACCCAAAGCTATTATACATTGAGACATCATTATTGGCCTTGCATGCCTAGAGCTTCCTTTAGGGGCTAAGGATTGGGTTTCTTCCTTTGGAAATGTCGAGGCCCCTAAACTAATATCTAATGCTCAAAACCTCCTAAAGGTGATGAAATCATCTCTTTGAGGCCAAGGATATCCTATGCAAGTGGTGTTTGTTTCTTTAAAATATTGTTCATATCTCTATATACCTTAAAGATTCCCTTAGGGAATAAGGAATGTGATGTTAGAATAATCAACCCATAGTATTTACCCACTTAGACATTAATTCATTTATTTTGTCTTATTTGCCTAGTCCATGAGTCCCACCATGTGCAAGTTGCTAATTGCCTATCCATAGAGGTCAAACTTGCCATTATTGACTCATGGAGCGCTTGGGAAAGCCTTAGGAATCAAATCTGCTTTATTCCTGGCCTCCTAGGCACCCATCTGCTTTTTCTGCTTTATTCCCTGCTTTTTCAGTGTTTTAAGGCACATAGGAAAGCAAGACTAGGTGAGGTGAATCTGCTTTGTTGCCTCTTCCTCCTCCACTCTTTCCTCCATGCAAAAGCATGTATGATCTGCCATTTGACCACTCTTTATCTTGCCTATGTGCCCTTGCTAATTCGTGGGGTCCTTGATAGATTTGGGATCAGCTTTTTACACCTATGGGGGATTTGCCTATTTTGGGTAAGCCTGCTTTATGCTAGATTTGGATGCTTCCTTATGCATTCGATTTTCTCATGTATTCTATATATTCAGCAGCCTATGTTATTATAGGGTTGGCTATTGTACACTCAGTTAATATAATTTTGTGTTACAGCTCCATATTCAGTCTCCATTGTTGATAATTTTGCATGATCAATTGTTAATTGTTGTGGGTGAAATTAATCTACTGCAGGCCTGAATTTCTACATGTGATTCCTTCCTTAATTATCTATAGAGCCTTAAGGCCCCTAGCTAATATTTAAAACCATATAATGACATAGACATCCCTACTCAAACACTAAATATACTCTCATGAATCCATGTGTGTTTATTCAAGTTGTTCTTCTTGGACATGGATTCTTAAAAGTTTTTTTCAAGGATTAAGGCCCATTTTTTATCCCTCAAGCATGTCTAGGGAATCCAGACCCATACCAGGTTCTCAAAAAATTCTAATTGCACTAATATCCCCACTTAGATGAATAATATGCTTTTGGGAGGTCATGTGTGGTGGTTGTAAGCATTGTTCTTAACCAAAGACACCTAAAATTTCCTTTAGGACCTAAGTCCCACTCTTTTCTCCCTAACAATGTCCAAGGTATTAACACCTATAATTAGTCTTAAAATTATTTCTTTGGCAAAAAAAAGTCAATTGAGAGGCCAAAGATATTATGGAAAGACCTATTGTATTTTTTCAACCTATAATTCTTGAATATACATACAAAGAAGCTTCATTTAGGTCCTAAGGCCCAGTTTCCATTATGTAACCATGTCTAGAGCCCTAATATCCATACCTTATGCTAAAAAAACTCTTAACAATACCCATATTGTGACTATAAGGACAAATACATGCTCGAGAGGTTAGCTTTGGTGATTGGAGAAATCATTGTTAGACCTTTAGGCCTAAAAGTTTCGTATATATCCCAATGCACGAGCTTCCTACACCAACCATGGGTAATACCTTAACACCTATACCTATTTATAAATAAATCATAATGGTCCCCGTATCTCCACTTGATGGCCAGGGATACCCTCAATAGATCATGTCTGATGTTTCAACTTGATGTTATTGGACCTACCTACCCATATCCCAACTTGAAGGAAAATGATACTCTCAAGAGATCGAGTGCAATGGTTCTAGTTGTTGTTCTTGAAGTAGGCTAGCTAAAATATTGTTTTATACACTAAGGCTTAGTGTCACGTCCCCATGCCTCCGGCCGGCAAAGAGGACGCGACTACAAGCTTCAAACACAGTGGGCTAAGAGCCCTATGAACATGTACAGGCATAAAATTTGCAGAAACAGAATGCTGAAAGAAAATGCATTGCAGTATAACATGCATAAACGCGGTTGTTTATCATGCACAGCTATAACTATTCATCTTGCATAGTGGAATCATCATGCATTCACACAAGCATTCCTTTTAACATGTTCATCATTTTCATATCATTGACAGAGAATAAGGTTGCACAAGTATAATGAACAAGATCACTTATCTTATGAAATCTCCTTCCGCAACCAGCTACGTCGCTGCAATGTTCCACCCAACCATAGTCCAGCATGCTCCTCAATCTCTCAGCAACGCTGCCACCCCCAAGCTGGGCATGATTCTCCAAGGAATAAGGGAACTTGCAGGCTAACGCATAGGTAAGCATACTCAAGCATAGCCAAGCCAATAGAGTTGGGTTTATCAGGCCATCAAGGAGCTGTAGAAGGCAGATTGCTAAGCTGGTGAGCTCATTACAGATCCAAGAACACCTACACTAGAACTAGCCTGACCTCTAAGACACCCAAACACACCCAACACAAGGAATCAATTCCTTCTCTGCTACACAGTCCCTCAGGCCCTACATTCCCTTCCAGTGCTATTCAGGGGTGATGGAGAAGAAGGCCAGCCCTCTAGCTCTGTCTGTGTGGTTTCCAGCCACCAGGTTTATCAAGCAAATCTAAGCCAACATCCCTACTCCTCTCACAGTTCGAAGACCAACAATTGCACACAAGCAACTAAGTCAGCTGTCACAGCCTAAACAAGAAAACAACCTATGAGTCATTATTGGCCCTATTGTGGCCAAAATGATTCTCAGGTGAATTTACAATAGCCCCCAGCATGTAAGGAAGACCACAACAACCACAACCAACAACGTGGGAAAACACAGCCCATCCTGGGCAACGAAATCCCCAAGAAAACATATACAGACCGAGCTGGGGAAGAAATTATAGTCTCCCAGCCTATGGGTGAGTGTGAGCAACGATGCAAAACCCACAATCGTCCCGTGAGTACAGGATACGGCCACACTATTCACCAATCTGTAGAGGAAAACTGCTGCGTGGGTAAATCCAGCAAAATCCTGTGTGTGAAGACCAAAAACGGGAAGGAATCCCCCTGCATGAGAATGCACAGCAATGGAGAGGACGCAAATTTGCAGGAGAAAATCGCGTGGGTAAAACCCAAGAAAATTCCTGTGCGTGAAAACAATGAGCAGCCAAATGGGAAGTGCATGAAGGTGAACAGCTACCAGGAGGACGTGAATTTGCAGTGCGTGGGTGTTTAGCCACTCATGGAGAGGAAGAAGTGTCTGCGTGAGAGGATGAACAGCCAAAATCGTGGGTAGAGTGTGCATGGAGGCATGGACTGACAGTCCTGCCACACCACTCCCAAAACAATTAACTGCCATAACTTCCCTCAGCTACCAGCAAAAATTATTAATTGAAGGTGGTTGGAATAAAACAAAGGAAGATGACACATGGGTTTTTCCCCTTTTGGCCCAAGATTGAAAATTTCCCTCACCTCCTTATCCTTGGGAAAATCATGCCCCTTTCGATTTAGTTGCCGCGATCGTAGCTAGTCGGGTTCATTTAATTAATTATAGATGCATATTTACATGATGACCATCATAATATGTGCTGCATGCCCTGATATACAATCAGTGACAATTCAAATTCAAAACATAACATAACCGATCAATGGTGGGGCCTTGGCCTTTAGCTCCACACCATGATCATTTACAATTTATACATCATATACATCTAATGTAACGGGGTCAAATCCGGGACATTACATTCCCCTCCCCCTTCAATAGCACTATCCTCAGTGCTTTACAAAGTTTGAACAAAATGCTACACTGGCATCGCCTCAGTGTTCCGCAGAATTGAACAAAAATGGATGTACCAATCGCATGGCATCCTCCAGCTCCCACGTAGCCTCTTCAGGTCCGTAGTGCTCCCATTGCACCTTTACCTGACCTATGGCTCGGTTCCGGAGCATTGTGACCTTCCTGTCGAGGATGCGCATTGGCTCGATTCGGAACTCTCCCTTGGGTTACACCTGAATCACATCCCAATTTATCACATGGTTAGGATCATGTACATATCTCTTAAGCAAAGAAACATGAAAAACATTATGATCCCTAGTGCTAGTAGGCAATGCAAGTCTATATGCAACAGGTCCTATCCTTTCAAGCACTTCAAACGGCCCACAATATCTTGGTGACAACTTGGCACAACTTCCAAGATTCAAGGAACTCTTCCTTGCCCTCACTCTGAGGTAAACATGATCCCCAACACTAAACTCTTTGTTCACCCTATGCTTATCGGCATAGCTTTTTTGTCTATCATGTGCTGCTTTCAGCTTCTACTTGATCTTTACAACCTCTTGCTCCATTTCCTTGAGCAATTCTGGCCCAAGCACAATCCTATTCACTGGATTATCCCAAGTCACTGGTGTTCTACACCTTCTTCCATACAAAGCTTCATATGGACTCATCCCCAAGGATGCTTGATGTCCATTGTTATAAGCAAACTCTACCAAGTGTAAGTAATCTTCCCACTTGGTTGGTTTGTCCATTACGTACATGCGAAGCATATCTTCAAGCACTTGATTAACTCTCTCGGTCTGCCCATCTATTTGAGGATGGTATGCAGTGCTGAAGTTTAGCTTTGTACCCAAATCTACAAACAACCCCTTCCAAAAGTTGGAAGTGAACTTGACATCCCGATCAGATACTATTGCCTTTGGAAATCCATGCAATTTGAATATCTCCTTCATGAAGATATTTGCAATGTTGCCAGTCTCATATGTAGACTTAACTGGTATAAAATGTGCTGCCTTAGTCAACTTGTCTACCACAACCATGATGGAATCATGTTGTCTCCAAGTCATCAGCAATCCTGTACTAAAATCCATGGAAATAACTTCCCATTTCCATTCCGGAACTGGCAAAGGTTGCAACAAACCTACTGGGTGTTGATGTTCAACCTTTACCTGTTGACACTTCATACACCTTGAAATGTACTCAGCCATGTCCTTTTTCATACCTAGCCAAAAGTACTGCTTTCTAGCTGTAGCAGTTGTCTTCTGATATCTTGGGTGACACGAATACAGAGCTTGATGGATTTCATCCATGACAACTCTCCTCAAATTGGCTACATTCGGAATATAAATTATGCCTTTAAGAGTGAGAAGCCCATCTCCTTCCAATTTATATCCCTCATACCTCTTCTCAAGACTTTACTGCTGCAATTTGTCTTTTACTTGCTCATACAATTCATCTCCAGCAACATGATTGGAAATCTGCTGCCTCAAATCTGATTGGAAAATACTAAGGGATGCCACCTGTATTTCTTGCATTTTCCTACTGAGTGCATCAGCTACCTTGTTCTCTTTTCCCTTTCTGTGCTTGATTTCAAAATCAAACTCACATAAAAACTCCAGCCACCTTGCTTGCCTAGCATTCAGAGTAGGTTGATCAAACAAATATTTTAGCCCACAATGATCCGTTCTGAGCTCAAATCTCCTACCCATCAAGTAATGTCTCCACATCTTGAGAGCATGTACTATGGCTGCTAGCTCTAGATCATGAGTGGCATAGTTCTTCTCATGCTCCTTCAACTTTCTTGACTCATAACATATCATGTGGTTGTCTTGCATAAGGACTCCTCCAAGCACTTGTCCGCATGCATCGGTACACACCACAAAATCTTTCTCTGGATCTGCAACCTTCAATACTGGTGCACTGGTGAGAAGATTCTTCAACTACTGGAAGATTTCTTCACACCTCGATGTCCATTCGAACTTCATCCCCTTCTTTTGCAAAGAAGTGATGGCATGTGCAACTTTGGAGAATCCCTCAATGAATCTCCTGTAGCATCCTGCAAGTCCCATGAAAGATCTTACATCTGTCACATTTCTTGGAGTAGGCCAATTCATAATGGCTTCGATCTTTTCAGGGTCCACAGATATACCCTCCTTTGAGATAATGTGACCCAAATACTGAATTCTATCTCTATAGAAGTCACACTTTCTCAGCTTCGCATACAACTGATGCTCCCTGAGCAATTGCAATGTCAATCTCAAATGCTCTTCGTGCTATTCCTCGTTCTTAGAATAAACAAGAATGTCATCAAGGAAAACAAGAACAAACTTGTCCAAATACCTACTGAAGACGCTATTCATAAGGAACATAAATGTAGCTGGTGCATTTGTGAGACCAAATGGTACCACTACAAACTCATAATGCCCATACCTTGTCCTGAAGGCTGTCTTATGAATGTATTCATCCTTGATTCTCACCTGATGGTAACCAGACCTCAAGTCAATCTTAGAAAATACCTTTGCTCCTCTCATTTGATCAAAGAGGTCATCAATCCTAGGAAAAGGATATTTATTCTTCACAGTAACCTTGTTCAGCTGCCTGTAATCAATACATGACCTGAGGGTACCATCTTTCTTCTTGACAAACAGAACTGGTGCTCCCCAAGGAGACACACTTGGCCGGATATACTTCTTTTCCAACAACTCTTGTAGTTGCATCTTCAACTCAAGCATCTTCGGTGTACTCATCCTGTAGGGTGCGTTGGACACTGGTGCTACTCCTGGCACAAGTTCAATTGTGAAATCAATGTTCCTCTTTGGAGGAATACCTGGAATCTCATTAGGAAACACATCCCTGAATTCCTGTAACACCCGATAGTCCTCCAACCTTGGTTTTGCATCTCCCGATGCCTCCAAAATCTAAGCTGCATACAACTGGCAACCCTTCCTATAGAGCTTCTTTAACTGCATAGCTGAAACCTGCCTTACTGAAATCACCTTTTGAATGCCTTTCACAACTACTAGGTTTCCTTCTTCATTCAAGCATTCAAAAGTCTTATTGTAGCAATCAAGATTCACCCTGTGAGCTTCTAACCAATCCATTCCAATGAGAACATCATAGGAACCAAGCGGTAGAACATTCAGATCTACACGAGTGACCAATCCATTCATGACCAATGAACATTTCCCTACCACTTCATTGACCTTTCTCTTAGTTCCAGTGGCTAGCTGAACTAACCAAGACTTCCTATGCTTTACTTTCTTAAGAGCACAAATCTCCACTACTCTAGGAGTGATGTAACTGTGCGTAGAACCAGGGTCAATCAAAATAGAAACAGATTGCTCAACAATCTTACCTGCTACTTCAACCACAGCTGACTGGTGATCTGCCTGGCGGTCCTCCAGTGCTGCATAGATCCTAGGGACTACCCTTGCTACTTGACCCACTATTTATGCTTCTTGAAGGTTATAAGCTAGTCTTACACTCTCATTCTCGAGTGGGAAATTTCTGCGCATGTGGGGTCCTCCACATTTCCAACATTGAAGTGGTCCTCTGTTCTATTGTGGATCTTTAGGATTTTCTCCAGTCACTCCAACTGGTTTACTCGCAGCTTGGGATGGCTGCTTCTGCTGATTTCTGAAATTAGAAGGTTTGAAACCTTTCTTTCTTTGGTCAAATTTCTTGTTCTTATTGTCCTTCCATGCCTTATGGTAATTTGGCTTACCTTTGCTATGCTCATAGCAATACTTAGCCTTTCTTATCGCTTCTTCAAGAGTTCTAGGTTCATCGAACTCAATTCTATCTTTGTAAGACTAGGGTAATCCACTTAGAAAACGCTGGACCTTCACTTTTTCATCCCTGATGTACCTGACATACCTCAATAGCTCCAAAAACCTATTCGCATATTCTTCCATGGTCTGTTGTCCCAACCTCAACTCATGGAACTCCTTAATATTGTCATCATAATACCTGTCAGATAGGTATTTCTGCTTGAAATACTTCTTGAACTGCTTCCACTTCAGTCTTCTTTCACTGATCCTCTTTACTTGCTTGAAGTGTTCCCACCAAATGGATGCTCTTCCATTCAGATTGAATATGGCAACTCTTGCCTTCATGTTTCCTGAATAATCATGCACTTGAAAGTAATTCTTTATCCCAAGAAGCCAAGCTTCAGCTTCTTGTCCAGTATTTACCTCACCATCAAACGTAGGAGGTTTAGCTTTCTTAAATTCATCACGAGTGCGATCCCTATGGTGTCTCTTTCTTTTCCTTCCACTGAATCGGCTCCTCTTTCCATTCTTTCTTCTGCAGAATTGGCTTCTCAGAAGCTCCAATCCTTCCACAACGGGGGCTTCTCGGAAGCTCCAATCCTTCCGCAACGGTGGTTCGCGAAACGTTTTCCCTTCCGATTGGCGAACTTATTTTTGACTGTCATCGACATCGGCTGTCGGATGTCTTTCCACATCGGAATTCAAATGACTTTGGCTTCTGCAATGACGGACTGGAAACTGCTTTCTCTTCCGCAACATTGGAAATCGGAAGCATTCTCTCTTCCGCAACAGAGGACGTTGGAAGTATTCTTTCTTCCGCAACGGCGGACGTCGGAAGCATTCTTTCTTCCGCAACGGCGGAGGTCGGACCACTTTCCCTTCTAATTTGCCGCCTTTTTACTTGGAGATTTCCACGATTTTCTTCCCAGTCGGAAGACTTAACGGTTTGGGCTTCCACAACGGTGGACGAAAAACTTCACCAATTCATCCGCAACGACGAACGCCCACTTCGCCAGTTCTTCCGATTTGGCACTTAGAACAACTTGAACATTGGATGTCAGTGAACTTCTGACATCAGACGCGGAATCACTTTGTTGTCCGCAATGGAGGACTGAAGGACCACTTCCCCTTCCGACTAGTGGAAGTTCACTTCGCGAATCCTTCCGCAACGGCGGACTGGAGATCACTCCTGCTTCCAATTTCCCAACACTTAGACAAAAATTTGTCTTTCTTCGACCGTGTCGACTGTCGGCGGTCTTTCACGTCGGATGCGGAATCGCTTCGCCGTCCACAACGGCGGATGGGAAAAGGTTAAACCTTCCGCTACAGCGGAAGTCAATTCTGCCAATCCTTCCGACTGTTCAAACACTTAGGATATTTTTGAAACTTGTTGCTGCTCTGCTGAACAGAGAAGGTAATTCTACCTTCTGTCACTGCATCTTCTTAGCCCATAGAGGCCCATTGCTGCAACCCAGAGCTCTGATACCATACTCTCACGTCCCCATGCCTCCGGCCGGCGAAGAGGACGTGACTACAAGCTTCAAACACAGTGGGCTAAGAGCCCTATGAACATGTACAGGCATAAAATTTGCAGAAACAAAATGCTAAAAGAAAATGCATTGCAGTATAACATGCATAAACGTGGTTGTTTATCATGCATAGCTATAACTATTCTTCTTGCACAGTGGAATCATCATGCATTCACACAAGCATTCCTTTTAACATGTTCATCATTTTCATATCATTGACAGAGAATAAGGTTGCAGAAGTATAATGAACAAGATCACTTATCTTATGAAATCTCCTTCCGCAACCAGCTACGTCGTTGCAACGTTCCACCCAACCATAGGCCAGCGTGCTCCTCAATCTCTCAGCAATGCTACCACCCCCGAGCTGGGCATGATTCTCCAAGGAATAAGGTAACTAGCAGGCTAACGCATAGGTAAGCATACTCAAGCATAGCCAAGCCAACGGAGTTGGGTTTATCAGGCCATCAAGGAGCTGTAGAAGGAAAATTGCTAAGCTGGTGAGCTCATTACAGATCCAAGAACACCTACACCAGAACTAGCCTGACCTCTAAGACACCCAAACACACCCAACATAAGGAATCAGTCCCTTCTCTACTACACAGTCCCTCAGGCCCTCCATTCCCTTCCAGTGCTATTCAGGGGTGATGGAGAAGAAGGCCAGCCCTCTAGCTCTGTCTGTGTGGTTTCCAGCCACCAGGTTTATCAAGAAAATCTAAGCCAACATCCCTGCTCCTCTCACAGTCCAAAGACCAATAATTGCACACAAGCAACTAAGTCAGCTGTCACAGCCTAAACAGGAAAATGACTTTTGAGTCATTATTAGCCCTATCGTGGCCAAAATGACTCTCAGGTGAATTTACAACAGCCCCCAGCATGTAAGGAAGACCACAACAACCACAACCAACAACGTGGGAAAACACAGCCCGTCTTGGGCAATGAAATCACCAAGAAAACATATACAGACCGAGCTGGGGAAGAAATTACAGTCTCCCAGCCTGTGGGTGAGCGTGAGCAATGATGCAGAACCCACAATCGTCCCATGAGTACAGGATATGGCCACACTATTCACCAATCCACAGAGGAAAACTGTTGCGTGGGTAAATCCAGCAAAATCCTGTGCGTGAAGACCAAAAACGGGAAGGAATCCCTCTGCATGAGAATGCACAGCAATGGAGAGGACGCAAATTTGCAGGAGAAAATCGCGTGGGTAAAACCCAGGAAAATTCCTGTGCGTGAAAACAATGAGCAGCCAAATGGGAAGTGCGTGAAGGTGAACAGCTACCAGGAGGGCGCGAATTTGCAGTGCGTGGGTGTTTAGCCACTCATGGAGAGGAAGAAGTGTCTGCGTGAGAGGATGAACAACCAAAATTGTGGGTAGAGTGTGCGTGGAGGCATGGACTGACAGTCCTGCCACACCACTCCCAAAACAATTAACTGCCATAACTTCCCTCAGCTACCAGCAGAAATTATTAATTGAAGGTGGTTGGAATAAAACAAAGGAAGATGACACATGGGTTTTTCCCCTTTTGGCCCAAGATTGACAATTTCCCTCACCTCCTTATCCTTGGGAAAATCATGCCCCTTTCAATTTAGTTGTCGCGATCGTAGCTGGTTGGGTTCATTTAATTAATTATAGATGCATATTTACATGATGACCGTCATAATATGTGCCGCATGCCCCGATATACAATCGGTGACAATTCAAATCCAAAACATAACATAACCGATCAATGGTGGGGCCTTGGCCTTTAGCTCCACACCATGATCATTTACAATTTATACATCATATACATTTAATGTAACAGGGTAAAAACCGGGACATTACACTTAGGTTCCTCTATTATCCATATCTATGGTCCTGTAACCCATCCTTGATGATAAAACCTTCTAATGGTCCCATCTTACAACTTAGAGGCCAAATATCCTGCATTAAGGTCATGTGTGGTAGGTTAAGGGTTTATTCATGGCCCTTGAGTTTCAAAGGCTACATTTTAGGACTAAGTCTAATGTTTCATCACTCTATCTTGGTTTAGGCCTCAATACTTACATATAGTTCTCAAACTATTATAACGGTTCCAATATGATCTATTGAAGGTGAAGGATCCACTTGAGAGGTCTTTTGTGTTTCTTCCAGGCATTATTATTAGCACTAGAAGCACAAAATATTCCTTTAGGTCCTAATCCCTAGCTTTCCTCCATCCACTATGTTCAAGAACTTGTGCTAAAAAAATCATAATGGTTTCCACATCACCATTTTGAGGTCACATATCCCCCTGAGAGGTCATGTGTTTTAGCTTAAGGAATCAATCTTGGGACTATATTCCATTAATATGCATTTAATGGATTAGGATCAAGAAATGTCTACCAACCATGTCCAAGGCCATGAGACACATACTTGGGCCAAATATATGCTCAACAATTTGATGTGTGGTTGATCAAGGCATTGTTCTTTAACATAAATGCATATAATTTTATTTTATAGAATACAACCTAGCTTTCCTTCCTCAATCATGTTCAAGGCATAAAGACACATACCTAGTATCCAAAATGTTTTAATGGAACTTGTATCCCTACTTGAAGGTGATGATAATGTTGATAGGTATTAGGTGATGGTTTGAGATATTGTTGATGGCCACATGTACCTATAATATTTATTTGAATTCATATCCCCACATTTACTCCTCAAACCATGAAAAATTACTTGAAATCCATACTTACTACTCAAAATATTCCAATGGCTCCCTTAGCCCCACTCGAAAGAATACAATCTACTCTTGAGAGGTGCTATGTTGTATCTTGAGTTTTTGTTCTAATCCTTAGATATAACTAAAAGCTCCCTTTATGGCCTAAGTTTTAGGTTTTCTCCACGAACCTTGTTGTTGGGTCAGTGCAAGAAGATGAGGGACCTTTATGATGCAATCCTAGTTTTCAAAAACAAGATCACGTTACCAAAAAATACATCAACTCGAGCCTGGCATAGCACTTGGTATGGTTCAACCCGAGCCTGACATGTCATGGGACATGTAGGATAGGAAGACATATCGCGTACGCGTTATATAACTACAAAACGCGTACGCGATTTGTATAACCAAAACGTGCACGCGATATCTTCAACCACAATTAATGGGGTGGGTGCACGGCTAAACGTAATCAACTTGTATAATCTAATCAATCAAACTCATTTCATTAGCTTATTTCATTTTTATAATACATAAAAATTTAATTTCAAATCTCAATCTATTCATAAATATTTATTTATTTATACTAACTAAGTTTCTATAAAATTTACTTAATAATTAAGTGACAAATCTATTATATTAACATGTAATGATAAATAGATCAACCATTGGATCATAAAAACCCATAAGCTCAAATCCCAATCAATTCATTAATAAAGTCATTTTAGTTTAAAATATTTTATGAATTGATAATTGATGATGATTAAAAAGAAATGGACTTAAAGTTACATTTCAAATTTTTTCAATTTTTAATCTACAATTTCTAGTAATTATATATTTGTATAGTCTAATAAATCAAACTTGTTATTTGTTAACTCAATTTATTTTATATATTAAATTATATATTTATATAGTTTAATAAATCAAATTTATTATTTTGTTTACTAATTTTTTTTTTATATTACATAAAAATTTAAACTTAAATCTCAATTTATTTATAAATATTTATTTATTTATATATTTTCTAATTAAATTATAATTAACATGTTATAATAAATGGATCAACCATTACATCATAAAACCCTACTCAACAATAAGCTAATCCAAATAAAGTTGTTTTAGTTTAAAATTTTTTATGGATGGATAATTGATAATGATTAAATAATAATAAAAAGGAAATGGACCTATACGTTACATTTCAAAGGAAATTTTTTCAAATATATATTTACAATAAAGTGTAAATTTTTTAATTATTCTAAATGTTTTTGATGTTGATGGTGATGATGAATGATGATGACGATGATGAAGGTAATGATGATGATGTTGATGATGATGATGATGATGAGGATGTTCATGATGATGATGATCATGTTGATGATGATGATGATGTTGATGGTGATGATGATGAGGATGATGATGATGATGTTCACAA
>LPNX010016427.1:653874-665488 GCA_001517045.1 Pseudotsuga menziesii | reverse complement strand
ATGATGATGATGGTGATGATGATGATCATGTTGATGATGATGATGATGATGATGATGATGATGAAGGTGATGATGATGATGAGGATGAGGATGACGATGACAATGAGGATGATGAGGATGAGGATGATGATGAAGATGAAGGTGATGATGATGATGATGAGGATGATGATGATGTTCATGATGATGATGGTGATGATGATGATGTTCGTGATGTTCATGATGTTGATGATGAGGATGATGATGAGGATGTTCACAATGTTGATGGTGATGATGAATGATGATGATGATGATGACGATGATGAAGGTGATGATGATGATGAGGATGATGATGATGATGATGATGATGATGATGATGAGGATGATGATGATGATGTTCATGATGTTGATGGTGATGATGATGATGAGGATGATGATGATGTTCATGATGTTCATGATGTTGATGATGAGGATGATGATGAGGATGATGATGACGATGTTGATGGTGATGATGATGAGGACGATGGTGATGATGAATGATGATGATGACGATGATGAGGATGATGAAGGTGATGATGATGATGAGGATGATGATGATGATGTTCATGATGTTGATGGTGATAATGATGATGATGATGATGTTCATGATGTTGATGATGATGAGGATGATGATGATGATGTTGATGATGTTCATGGTGATGATGATGATCATGTTGATGATGGTGATAATGATGATGATGATGAAGGTGATGATCATGATGATCATGAAGATGATGATGATGAATGATGATGATGTTCATGATCATGATGTTCATGATCATGATGTTCATGATGATGGTGATGATGATGTTCATGATGTTGATCGTGATGATGATGAGGATGATGATGATGATGAGGATGATGGTAATGATGTTGATGGTGATGATGATGGAAATGATGTCAATGGTGATGATAATGATGATGATGATGATGAAGGTGATGATGATGATGATTATGACGATGGTGATGATGAAGGTGATGAGGATGATGATGATGAAGAAGATGAAGATGATGGTGATGGTGATGGTGATGGTGATGATGATGATGATGATGAGGATGAGGATGAGGATGAGGATGAGGATGAGGATGATGATGATGATGTTCATGATGTTGTTCGAGATGATGATGATGAGGATGAGGATGATGACAATGATGAAGGTGATGAGGATGAGGATGATGATGATGATGTTCATTATGGTGATGATGATGGTGATGATGAGGGTCAAGATGATGATCATGTTGATGATGATGATGATGATGATGATGATGAAGGTGATGATGATGATGAGGATTGAGATGAGGATGAGGATGATGATGATGATGATGATGAAGGTGATGATGATGATGAGGATGACGATGATGATGAGGATGATGATGATGTTCATGATGTTGTTGGAGATGATGATGATGAGGATGAGGATGATGATGTTCATGATGTTGACGGTCATGATGATGATGAGGATGATGATGATGATGAAGGTGATGATGATGATGAGGATGATGATGATGATGTTCATGATGTTGATGGTGATGATGACGGTGATGATGATGATGATGATGATGATGATGATGAAGGTGATGATGATGATGAGGATGACGATGACGATGAGGATGATGATGATGATGTTCATGATGTTGACGGTCATGATGATGATGAGGATGATGATGATGATGTTGATGATGTTGACGGTGATGATGATGATGAGGATGATGATGATGATGAAGGTGATGATGGTGATGAGGATGATGATGATGATGTTCATGATGTTGATGGTGATGATGATGATCATGGTGATGATGATGATCATGTTGTTGTTGATGATGATGATGATCATGATGATGAAGGTGATGATGATGATGAGGATGAGGATGACGATGAGGATGATGATGATGATGAAGGTGATGATGATGATGAGGATGATGATGATGATGTTCATGATGTTGATGGTGATGATGGTGATGATGAATGATGATGAATGATGATGAGGATGATGAGAATGATGAAGGTGATGATGATGATGAGGATGATGATAATGATGTTCATGATGTTGATGGTGATGATGATGATGATGATGATGTTCATGATATTGATGATGATGAGGATGATGATGATGATGATGATGATCATGTTGATGAATGTGATGATGATGATGATGATGAAGGTGATGATGAGGATGAGGATGATGATGATGATGATGATTATGAGGATGATGATGATGAATGATGATGATGTTCATGATGATGATGATGATGATGATGAGGATGATGATGATGATGATTATGAGGATGATGATGATGAATGATGATGATGTTCATGATGATGATGATGATGATGATGATGATGATGATGTTCATGATGTTGATGGTGATGATGACGAGGATGATGATGATGATGAGGATGATGTTGATGATGTTGATGGTGATGATGATGATGATGATGATGATGATGATGGCAATGATGACAATGGTGATGATGATGATGATGATGAAGGTGATGATGATGATGATTATGACGATGATGATGATGAAGGTGATGAAGATGATGATGATGAAGAAGATGAAGATGATGTTGATGGTGATGGTGATGGTGATGATGAGGATGAGGATGAGGATGATGATGTTCATGATGTTGTTGGAGATGATGATGATGATGGTGATGAAGGTGATGATGATGAGGATGATGATGATGATGTTCATTACGGTGATGATGATGGTGATGATGAGGGTGAAGATGATGATCATGTTGTTGATAATGATGATGATGATGATGATGATGATGAAGGTGATGATGATGATGAGGATGAGGATGACGATGAGGATGATGATGATGATGTTCATGATGTTGATGGTGATGATGATGATGATGATGATGATGATGAAGGTGATGATGATGATGAGGATGAGGATGACGATGAGGATGATGATGATGATGTTCATGATGTTGATGGTGATGATGATGATGAGGATGATGATGATGATTTTCATGATGTTGATGGTGATGAGGATGATGATGATGATGAAGGTGATGATGAGGATGAGGATGATGATGATGATGTTGATGGTGATGATGATGATGAGGATGATGATGATGTTCATGATGTTGATGAGGATGATGATGAGGATGATGATGAGGATGTTCACAATGTTGATGGTGATGATGAAGGTGATGATGATGATGAGGATGATGATGATGATGTTCATGATGTTGATGGTGATGATGATGATGAGGATGATGATGATGTTCATGATGTTGATGAGGATGATGATGAGGATGATGATGATGATGTTCATGATGTTGATGGTGATGATGATGATGAGGATGATGATGATGTTCATGATGTTGATGATGAGGATGATGATGAGGAAGATGATGATGATGTTGATGGTGATGATGACGAGGATGATGGTGATGATGAATGATGATGATGATGATGAGGATGATGAAGGTGATGATGATGATGAAGATGATGATGATGATGTTCATGATGTTGATGGTGATGATGATGATGAGGATGATGATGATGATGTTCATGATGTTGATGGTGGTGATGATGATGAGGATGATGATGATGTTCATGATGTTCATGATGTTGATGATGAGGATGATGAAGGTGATGATCATGATGAGGATGATGATGATGATGTTCATGATGTTGATGGTGATGATGATGATGATGATGAAGGTGATGATGATGATGATCGTGAGGATGATGATGATGAATGATGATGATGTTCATGGTGATGATGATGATGGTGATGATGATGATGATGATGGTGATGATGATGATGATGATGATGATGATGGAAATGATGGCAATGGTGATGATGATGATGATGATGATGATTAAGGCGATGATGATGATGATTATGATGATGGTGATGATGAAGTAGATGAAGATGATTATGATGAAGAAGATGAAGATGATGTTGATGGTGATGGTGATGGTGATGATGAGGATGAGGATGAGGATGAGGATGATGATGATGATGAAGGTGATGATGATGAGGATGATGATGATGATGTTCATTATGGTGATAATGATGGTGATGATGATGGAGCCGATGATGATGACGAGGATGAAGATGACGATGAGGATGATGATGATGATGTTCATGATGTTGACGGGGATGATGATGACGAGGATGATGATGATGATGAAGGTGATGATGATGATGAGGATGATGATGATGATATTCATGATGTTGATGGTGATGATGATGATAATGGTGATGATGATGATCATGTTGATGATGATGATGATGATGATGATGATGATGATGATGAAGGTGATGATGATGATGAGGATGAGGATGACGATGAGGATGATGATGATGATGAAGGTGATGCTGATGATGAGGATGATGATGATGATGTTCATGATGTTGATGGTGATGATGATGAGGAGGATGATGATGATGTTCTTGATGTTCAGGATGTTGATGATGAGGATGATGATGAGGATGATGATGATGATGTTGATGGTGATGATGATGAGGATGATGGTGATGATGAATGATGATGAATGATGATGAGGATGATGAGGATGATGAAGGTGATGATGATGATGAGGATGATGATGATGATGTTCATGATGTTGATGGTGATGATGATGATGATGATGATGATGATGTTCATGATGTTCATGATGATGAGGATGAGGATGATGATGGTGAAGGTGATGATGATGATGAGGATGAGGATGATGATGATGATTATGAGGATGATGATGATGATGATGATGATGTTCATGATGTTGATGGTGATGAGGATGAGGATGATGATGATGATGAGGATGATGTTAATGGTGATGATGATGATGATGATGATGATGATGGAAATGATGACAATGGTGATGATGATGATGATGATGATGAAGGTGATGATGATGATGATGATTATGACGATGGTGATGATGAAGGTGATGAAGATGATGATGATGAAGAAGATGAATATGATGTTGATGTTGATGGTGATGGTGATGATGATGATGAGGATGAGTATGAGGATGATGATGATGATGGTGATGTTCATGATGTTGTTGAAGATGTTGATGATGAGGATGATGATGAAGGTGATGATGATGAGGATGATGATGATGATGTTCATTATGGTGATGATGATGGTGATGATGAGGGTGAAGATGATGATCATGTTGATGATGATGATGATGATGATGAAGGAGATGATGATGATGAGGATGAGGATGACGATGAGGATGATGATGATGATGTTCATGATGTTGATGGTGATGATGATGATGATGATGTTCATGATGTTGATGGTGATGGTGGTGATGATGAAGGTGATGATGATGATGAGGATGACGATGACGATGAGGATGATGATGATGATGTTCATGATGTTGACGGTGATGATGATGATGAGAATGATGATGATGATGAAGGTGATGATGATGATGAGGATGATGATGATGATGTTGATGGTGATGATGATGATGAGGATGATGATGATGTTCATGATGTTCATGATGTTGATGATGAGGATGATGATGAGGATGTTCACAATGTTGATGGTGATGATGAATGATGATGATGATGATGACGATGATGAAGGTGATGATGATGATGAGGATGATGATGATGAGGATGTTGATGATGTTGATGATGTTGATGATGAGGATGATGATGAGGATGATGATGATGATGTTGATGGTGATGATGATGAGGATGATGGTGATGATGAATGATGATGAATGATGATGAGGATGATGAAGGTGATGATGATGATGAGGATGATGATGAGGATGTTCATGATGTTGATGGTGATGATGATGATGATGATGATGTTCATGATGTTGATGATGATTAGGATGATGATGATGATGATGTTGATGATGATCATGTTGATGATGGTGATGATGATGATGATGATTATGAGGATGATGATGATGAATGATGATGATGTTCATGATGATGATGATGATGATGATGATGTTCATGATGTTGATGGTGATGATGATGAGGATGATGATGAGGATGATGATGATGATGTTCATGATGTTCATGGTGATGATGATGATGATGGCAATGGTGATCATGATGATGATGATGATGGTGATGATGAAGGTGATGATGGTGATGATGATGATGATGATGGTGATGATGATGATGATGATGATGAGGATGTGGATGATGATGATGATGTTCATGATGTTGATGGTGATGATTATGATAAGGATGATGAAGGTGATGATGATGACAATGACGATGATTGTGATAATGTTGATGATGATGATGATGGCAATGATGGCAATGGTGATGATGATGATGACGATGATGATGATGAAGGTGATGATGGTGAAGATGAGGATGATGAAGATGAACATGATGAAGATGATAATGATGATCATGGCGATGTTGATGATGATGATGATGGTGATGATGATGTTGATGATGAGGAAGGTGATGATGAGGAGGAGGAGGAGGATGATGATGATGATGACAACGATGGTGATGACGATGATGTTCATGATGATGATGACGACGATGGTGATGATGATGTTGATGGTGATGATGATGATCATGTTGATGATGATGATGATGATGATGGCGATGATGAAGCTGAAGATGACGATGAGGATGAGGATGATGATAATGATGATGGCGATGGGGATGATGATGATGATGAGGAAGGTGATGATGATGAAGATGAATATGAAGATAATGAAGATGATGATCATGTTGATGATGATGATGATGATGAAAATGGTGATGATGATGAAGATGATGAGGAAGGTGATGATGATGTTCATGATGTTGATGGTGATGATGATGATGATGAAGTTGAAGATGATGAAGATGACGATGATGATGAATGCTATTTTTGGTTTTACAAAACGCGCACGCGCTTTGTCAGCACATAACGCGCACGCCTTTTGTTTCTATATAACACGCACGTGTTTTGGCTAGTTAAATTGCACTCGCGTATTGTTTAAATTCAAAAATTTATTCCCTCCAAATGATAAGGCCAAGCCTCCACCCATGTTTTCGTGGAATTCCTATGCCTATGTGTCTGATTTGTACTTTGCTTCGAATTCAACATGCATGTGCCTTGGAGTATGATCAACCATGGCTAATTCAACATTATATCCAAATTTTCAATATGCTCATGTTTAGCGGTTCGTCTGATTATGCTGCACACCATTTTTTATGAGATTTTAGAAACAGATATGGTTTTTTTTCTAGATTCTAAATATGTAAATTTTAATAAGAATACATAATTTTTTCTATTTTTTTCTTATTTATCTTCTGTCATCACTCCTCAACTCAAAAAAAAAACTGGTAGTGTTTCGTCCATATCTCTTTCGTTTCTCAACCATTTAAAAAAATATTGTATGGTGCACTAAAGAACACCAATCTCTACATGTTATAAAAAACCCATTTCCAAATAATTGCATTAAGACATTTAAACATTGCAGCCACAAATGATGTACCGTTTTCGAGGTTTGATCTCTTCGATAATTAAAAAAAAATTAAAAAAATTATTTTTATTATTGGAAAAATAGTTGTGCACTAGTCCTATATGTTCTCTGTATGTATACCGATTTTCTTAAGTTTATTCCATCATTTAGACACTCAAACGTTGCACCCACAAAAACATATACCTTATAATTTATCACAAAAATAAAAAGTGCCCGTTAAAATTTATCTAAATTTAGATAGTTAACAACATTTTCAATAGAAAAAATATATATATTTGGAAAGGTCATTCAATTTCCTACATTTCTTGTTTTTAACTAATCGCAAGATTCATTGTGTAAGTGTCTCAAAATATCCATGCAAGTTGATGGATGTCTATTTTTTCAGTTTTACATTGCATCTAACGCGCCAAAAGAGACCCTCAACTTCTTGCACACACCCTGTTATCTCCAAGACCCATACATAATGTTGAACAAATTCTAAATGTCATTAACATCTCATAATTAGGTGAAGGGTATCTTTCAAAGGTAATCCGTGATGGGTTGAGGTGTTGTTCTTGGACCTCTACGCATAAAAGTTTCTTTTAGGGTGTAAAACCAATATTTTATTTGTAGACCATGGTCATAATCCTGAGACCCATATCTATTATCAAAATCCTTCTAATGTAATTAATATCCCCACTAAGAGTTGAACGATTCCCTTCATAGGTCACATGTGTTGATTCAATCCATTGACATGGGGATTGGGTGTATAGAATGTGCCTTTAGGGCCTAAGGCCTAAGTTTCCTCCATTGACCATGTTAAAGACATTGAGACCCATATCTATTGCTCAGTTCCTCCTAATGGAATTGGTATCTCAATTCATACGTCAAGGATACCCTCAAATGGTCTTGTATAGTAATTTGAAGTGTCTTTCTTGACCATAGATTCCTAGCTAGTTCCTTTAAGATCTAAAGTACAAGATTCCTCCCTTGTCCATATCTATGGCCCCAAAACCCATACATAGTTCTTAAAACCTCGCAAATTCCATGCATATCCCTATTCTAAGGACAAGGATTCCCTTGAGAATTCATTCCTTGTGGTTGGAGTTGTTTACATCTCTATTAGCCTTGAATCCCTAAAAGCATCATTTAGTGCCTAAGTCTTGGTTTAGTCCCATCTGTACTTACAAAAATTTCATAATAATATTGATATCCGCACATAGGGGCTAAGAATACCCTCACAAATTCATGTATAGTGGTTTGAGGAGCTTCTATTTCTCATATATGTTTAGAAGATTCCTATAAGGCTTAAGATAGAAGTTTCCTCCCTCAACCATGTCTAGGGCCCTAGGACCCTTCATAATGCTCAAATTTTCATGATGGAATTAATACCCATCAAACATTTTGATAATTAATTATTACTATTGATAAAAAAAATATCATTCAAACAATTGAATTTCAATTCAAAATGCTTTTATCACCATATTTTAATCTTAAAAAACTAAAATTGGTGATCTTTGATCACCTTTCAATAATAAATTTGTGGGTCAGTGCAAGATGATGGGGGACCTTTAAGATGCAATCCTAGTTTTCAAAAACAACATCATGTTACCAAAAAATACATCAACCCGAGCCTGACATAGCTCTTGGTATGGTTCAACCCGAGCCTGACATGTCATGGAACATGTAGGATAGGAAGAAAAATCGCGCACGGGTTATATAACTACAAAACGCACTCGCGATATGCAGTTATAAAACGCGTACGCGATTTCTAAATCATAAATCATAAAATGGGGTGGGTGCACAGCTAAACGTATTTTCTTAAGAAAAAAATCTAATACTTAAAACCTTTTCACATAAAATTATGCATTATAATATTGAAATGTAATACTATAAAAATCTAATCTTAAAACTTAACTAAAAAAATCATAAACTTACATGCATAATGTCTTTTGTATTGTTTAGTGTATAATAAAATGTATTTTTTATATAATATATTTTCCTCTTAAAAGAATTTATCACCAAAATGAAAAGCATAATATATTTTTGTATAGTTTAGTGTATAATAAAAGATTTTTTTATATAATATATTTTCCTTTTAAAAGAATTTGTCACCAAAATGAAAAGGTAAAATAATAAAAATCATTTTATTCAATATAAATCCAAAATATGCAAAACAATATATAATAAAAATTGTAAAAAACTTTTCTTAAAATATGTAAAGATAGAAAAAAGTTAAAACACATTTTAATGTATAATGTGACTTTGTATGACTCTATACATGATTGATGTATATCTTTGAGCTTTAAATTATATCTTTGAACTTTAAATTTCTTTATCACAATAAATTTATAATATATTATATAATATATAAATATTTGAAAATATTTTTGAAAAGATAATATGAAAATATTTAAATAAATTTTTTTATTTTTTAAATATTTATATAGAGGAAAATTTTCACCTAATCTAAATCTAAAATATGCAATGTAGAAAAATAAGAAAGTCGATTTATAATATACAATATCTAAATGTAAAGAAGCCTGGAAAGGAAAAAAAAACACATTTTAAACTATAGTGTGACTTTGTATAAATCGAGTTATGATTGATGTATTATGAAAATATAAACAAATATGTTTGAACCTCAATTATTCACAAAATTGCAATATCAGCCATTTATACTAATAATTGACATGCATAAAGGATAAAAAGAAAAGAATAAATCAGATTTTAGTTCGTGCCCCCTCATACACGCTAAAACTAGTCATATAGTATATATCCTATGCATAAGTTTATTTTTGTTATTTCATTGAACCACTCTGAGGATGATGTTCATGATGTTGATGATGATGAGGATGATGATGATGATGAGGATGATGAGGATGATGATGTTGATGACGAGGATGATGATGAGGATGATGATGATGTTCATGATGATGATGATGAGGATGATGAAGGTGATGATGATGATGTTGATGATGATGAGGATGATGATGATGTTGATGGTGATGATGATGATGAGGATGATGATGATGATGTTCATGATGTTGATGGTGATGATGATGTTCATGATGTTGATGTTCATGATGTTCATGATGTTGATGATGAGGATGATGATGAGGATGATGATGATGTTCATGATGTTCATGATGATGATGATGAGGATGATGAAGGTGATGATGATGATGGTGATGATGATGATGATGATGATGAGGATGATGTTCCTGATGATGATGATGAGGATGATGAGGATGATGATGTTGATGACGAGGATGATGATGAGGATGATGATGATGTTCATGATGTTCATGATGATGATGATGAGGATGATGATGGTGATGTTCATGATGTTGATGATGATGATGAGGAGGATGATGAAGGTGATGATGATGATGTTGATGATGATGATGATGAGGATGGTGAAGGCGATGATGATGATGTTGATGATGAAGGTGATGATGTTGATGATGAAGGTGATGATGATGATGTTGATGGTGATGATGATGATGAGGATGATGTTCATGATGATGATAATGAGGATGATGATGGTGATGTTCATGATGTTCATGATGTTGATGATGAGGATGATGATGAGGATGATGAGGATGATGATGATGATGATGATGATGATGATGTTCATGATGTTGATGGTGATGATGATGATGAGGATGATGATGATGTTCATGATGTTGATGATGTTGATGATGAGGATAATGATGATGATGATGATGATGTTCATGATGTTGATGGTGATGATGATGATGAGGATGATGATGATGTTCATGATGTTGATGATGTTGATGATGAGGATAATGATGAGGATGATGATGATGTTCATGATGTTCATGATGTTGATGATGAGGATGATGAGGATGATGAAGGTGATGATGATGATGAGGATGATGATGATGTTGATGATGAGGATGATGAGGATGATGAAGGTGATGATGATGATGAGGATGATGATGATGATGTTCATGATGGTGATGGTGATGATGATGATGAGGATGATGTTAATGATGTTCATGATGATGAGGATGATGATGATGTTCATGATGTTCATGATGTTCATGATGATGATGATGAAGGTGATGATGACGATGAGGATGATGATGAGGATGATGATGGTGTTCACGATGTTGATGATGTTCATGATGTTCATGATGTTGATGATGGGG